>JANHGC010003382.1:105273-117898 GCA_027560395.1 Boaedon fuliginosus
CAGCCTGAAGATGACGAGTGTGACCTCGTCGAAACGTCGCCAAGATACTTCCAATTTTACGCGGGAGAAAACCCAAACAACCAAAGACTTACATACAAACATCCGCGAAAACCTCAGAAAACAAACAAACATATATATATATATATATATATATATGAAAACATATATATATATGCAATCTGTGCATGTAAATGGATATACGTATATTGGTGTGGTAAACAAATTCAAGATGGCAGCTACAATGGTGCAATCGAAAGTCTGCTTGTTTCTATCTGTGTTGGGCATGTGGGCATGCAAACCTCCAGTCACGCCATTAGAGCTCCATCTTGCCTCTTTTGACGTTATCTTGACAAAAAGGACAATCTTACAACAAATAATGATCAAGAATAAAAAAAATATGATTCCTTGATTAGAAACAGTTTTTATGGGACGTTCACTTGGCTTTGTACAAAGTCTGTGCTTTTCAAATTCAGATGAAACAAGATGAGAGCTCACAAAAGTAGAACATATTCTATAATGCCTTTGTCTGCTAGAGCTCAGTGCTACATGTGGATTTAAACAGATACTCTTTTGATAGGAAGGCAGGCATATTTTGAGGGATTTGGAGAGATTTTCACATTTCAGTGGTTTTGTCTGTAGATCATTTTCAGTTCCATTAGAAAAGGTGTAACTCTGATTCCTATTAAAACAGGAATGCAAAGAACAGCATGAAACAGATCGTAGGAAGTGGCTGGCAGAAAAGATGCACCTTATAACTCAGGCGAAAGTAGCAGAAACGCTCCGTAACAAGGAGATGAAAAAATTTGCTGGAGATAAAGAATATTATGCCAAGCAACTCACAGAAGCAGTAAGTGAACTTTTTCCTTTTTCTTATGTATCTCTGAAAAAAATCCAAGAGAAATATTAGATTTAGTGCACACTAGCACTCTAATTGTTGGCCAGGGGTATCCTTGGGGTATGGTTAAAAAAAAGGCAAGATGGCAGCCACAATAGTATGTTGCAGTTAAAAAACAGCCAAAGTTTTGATGGCATTGCCAGAATCATCACCGTAACTTTTTGTCCATATCTATGGACACACCCACTCATTGTTGGCCTTCCGGAGTAGAAAACAAATTTGCTCCCAAGGGTCATTGGGGAATGGTCACCCTTATATTTACCACTTGGTGTTTAGTGGTTGTTTTTATTTTTAATTGGCTTTTATATTTTACTTTGTTTTTACGTTTGTAAACTACAAAGCATCATTCATGGCAAACACAACACGTTCGTCGTCATCGTCATCATCTCTGTCTTCTCTCCAGGAAAAACGTGTGGCAGAAAAAGAACATGAGCTTCAAAGATGGCGGGTAGAAAGAGACCAATTGGTGGCAGCTCTGGAAGTTCAGCTGAGTTCTCTAATGTCAAGTAATGTACAGAAAGATAAAGAAATGGAAGAATTGAAAAAGATGATACCGCAACCTTCTGGGAAGGTTTGTATAGTATTGTTATTCCTTCACAAGTCTTTTTTCTCCAGTATGCTGAATTTGCCTACCATGGGAGCACAGGTGGGGTTAAAAAAAAAGAAGACGATGGTGTCGGCAAGGTAATCAAAGGCCTGTTAATTTGTATATATTTCCTTGCTGTGATGACCATTTTTGACATCTATGCTCCACAAACACTTGTGTCTGATTATTACTTCACGACATTGATTAATTGATGTACACACCACCTTACTTCTAGGGACAGTTCATAAGAAAACGGGAGAATTGTAAAAGAATAAAGGAATTTAGCAATAAAAGAAGATAACCCAGAAAGCAGAGATGAGCAGCAACAAAACATATATATACTCCTTGGAAGTAGTTACACACATCTTAACTAAAAGCCTGCTTGAAGAGCCAAGTTTTCAAGGCCCTCCAAAATGCCAGTAGGATGGGAACCACCCAGAGCATTTTTGGGGGGTGGGGCGGGGCCTCATTCCAGAGGACATGTTTGGTGGAAGCCTTTTGGGGAGTTGTTGGGGGCCTGGAGAACAAGTTTATCTTCACAAGGAAACTTCTGGAGATAATGCACTCATTATTTGTCAGGAAAATAGACACACTACTTAGGAAATATCTGCCTTATGCAGAGATGAGTATAGCCTATGTAGTTGCACAACTAGAAGAACTGAGTTCAATGACACTAGCATTGTATGACTCTCTGAGGAAGAATTTCTGGGGAATGGCCATGAGAGAAATTCCCAGTTACATCTGGGTGGCCACTAGGGAATGAATGCTGAAGTAGATAAGATAGTAAGTTGAGCAAAGGGGATTTTTTTTCTAATCCAGCCCTCACAGCTAGTGTTTCTGTGGTCGCTTTTAAGAAATTATCAGTGGCTACACGGAGCCCTGTAAATTACATAACTAAGCACTGCATTCTCCACATCCCTTGGCTGCAGGCCAGGCTCTTGATATTTAAAGTTGCTGATTGAAAGTTCACAAGAATCTAGTGCGACCTTTGGAGGTGCAAAATCACCACCAGTCTTTATCTCTTCTCTCTCCAATTCTAAGTGCTTCCACAGCATAGACTGGTTTGCAACTGTCATGTCATTGCCACAACTAATAATAATGACAAACATGAATTTATTCTGATATAGGCAATCCTTGATTTACAACCATTCGCTTAACAATGGTTCAAATTAATATGATCCTTGCGATGGATGCTTTATGATACTTACAAGTGTTGCAAAACACTGCCTACACTCCCTGGTCACATGTTCGAGATCTGGATGCTTGGCAACCATTTTATACTTACAACAGGTTGCTAAGTGCCCTATATCACGTGATCCCCATTTGCAATCTTCTTTGCTGGCTTTCCCAGAAAACAGTAAGGTAAAAAAGGTTGCAGGCTGGCTGAAAGAGCTGCCTATTGGGAAGATTTCAGCTCTGTGTGGAACTGAAACTTTCCAGCAACCAACTTTTTCAATCCGTCCCAATGGTGCAGGAGATTGTGTAATGACTACCACTGGGAGTTCTGGGATTGCAGTCATTGAGCAAAGCAGTAACGTGAGCATCTTGCTTAATGATTGCTTCATTCAATAATTGATGATCCTGTCCTAATTGTGATTTAAGTTGAGGATTACCCATAGTTAGGTTTTCCAAAAGGCCTTCCCAAACTTTTAAACCTAAACTATTTTCAGAGATCAACACTCTCACAATTAAAACAATACTCTAAAAGCAGACAACCTTTTCTCTGGGGTTAGGGGGATATTTTTTTGCTAATATTTGGGAGAAGCTACCAAATTGGTTCCTTTAACATAATTGGAGGACTTTTAAAGGCCAAATGAATATTGTACTTTTCCTACATTATGCCTCCCAGTGCCCTGTGAGATCCCACAGTGTTGGCCTCCTCCAGGTCCCATCAGCTAAGCAGTGCCGGCTGGTGGCTCCATGGGGGAAGGCCTTCTCTGTTGCTGCACCGGCCCTCTGGACCATCTCCCCGTGGAGGTCTGGACCGTCCCTAACCTGTTAGCCTTCTGCCGGGCTGTCAAGACCTGGCTTTGCCAGCAGGCTTGGAGCTAATTGACTCTCCCTGTATGAAAGTAGAGTATGTGTGCTGCTGTATGTTTTGTTGTTTTCTTAACTTTTATATTGATGTGATTTTATTGACTCTTTTAGAATTTTTATTGTAACGTTGTATATTGTTCTTTTTAATGCTATCAGTTGCCTTTCGTTCGCTCGGTTGGGGGAAGAAAGGTGAGGTATAAATCAAATAAACATAAACACAAACATAAGCACAACCTTGATGCGGCCCGCAGTGAAATAGAGTTTGACACCCCTGATTTATAGCCTTCATGCTGTGGAACAGGTTTCCTGAAAGTACAATTGTCCCCACCCTCCTGGGCAACCTATGAGACCATTAAAACCTCCCTATTTCAATTTGCCTTTGACCTGGAATTATAACGAGCACCCATTACATTAATTAGTATCTTTCTTTTTTTAGGATCCAATTTGGGTCGGTCCCCAGGACTTCAGATGTAGTCTTCCGAGCTTTCGGACTTGGGCTAGAGACCATCCTTGGGGTTGCTTTGTGTCTTTTTTTTTTTTAGTTTTATATATATATATTTTTGGGATCTTACTCTGCTTCGTTGTGCACTACTCAGAATCTCCACTGATTGGGATAGTTTACAAATATTGCGAATAATCAAGTCGGGTTATTTTATTTAAAAGAAATGTTGGGAGAGAATGAGGAGAGATCCCCATGTATACCTGAAGATGTGGTTCTGCCAGCGGGTCTGGGGAACCCAGAGCGGGACGGAGCCTATTAAATGGCTAATATGAATGTGTGTTGTTGCCGGGGTGGGGATATAGGGGGTTATTATTTTCTTTTTTATTATATTTATTTGTCTTTCTTTTATATTGTGTTTTTATGTCCTTGTAAGCTGGCTTGAGTCGCCATGTGTGAGTAGGCGGCAATATAAAAATTTCTAAATAAATAAATAAATAAATACTGTCTTAAATTCCCAAAGGAAAACCGGGCTACAGATTCAATGAATAAAGAATATGTTTAAATTAAATACTATTGAACAAAAAGTGTACTGAAATCCCCATATTGACCCATGCTTCGTTGCGTTTTAAATTGTCTTTTTATTGATCCTGTCTGAATCTATTTAGCTAAATATACAATGTCTTTTTTTCCCCCCTGTAAAGGAGCACAAAACGATCGCTGAAGGATTGCGAGATGAGGATTCCAAAGAACTGACTGAGATTGGATGTGAGAATATTGCCCCTGCAGTGTTGACTGTTTCGAATAGAGCAGAAGAAGCTCAGGTGGAAGAATCCGGTGACTCTAAGCAGGTGCAGATAATGGTCGATGACAATTTGTATCTTTTTAGCCCAGGGGGATTCATCCTTACGGAAACGAGTGGTGTGTTTCTCTTCCATTTTGAAGGAGAAGGTCTGAGGGTAAAGCAGAGCGGGCAGGTGGGAGAACATCTGCCCTAATACTCCCATGGAAATCCCAAAGGTGCTTTTTTCAGGCGGCAACTGCGCTTCCTTGTTTTTTTTTTTGAAGACGTTTCGCTTCTCATCCAAGAAGCTTCTTCAGCTCTGACAGGATAGTGGGGAATGGAAGGATTTGTATTCTTTGCAAACAGCTGGTAATCTGCATCCTTTTATAGGATTGTTGAAGGATGCAGAGGTTTGTTAAGTTGTTACTGCAGTTGTTAAATTAGTAATACGGTTGTTGAGAGAATCTGGTTTCCCCATTGGCCTTGGTTGTCAAAAGGTCACCAAAGGAGATCACATGACTCTGGGGACACTGGAACCGTCATGAATGCAAGTCAGTTGTCAAGCATCCAAATGTAAATCACATGACCATGGGAATGCTGCAACAGTCATAAGTGTAAAACATGGTCATAAGTCACTTTTGTCAGTGCTGTTGTAACTTTGAACGATCACTAAGCAAACTGTTGCAAGTCGAGGACTACCTCTATTGAAGCTAACATAGCAAATTTCTCCCATCCCACTCAAGACCAGTTCTGTTGCCTCTGCACAACCTCTTCCCAAATATTATTATCTATTAGGGTATGAGTCTAGTTATAGCAGCAACGTTGACATTTTCCAGTAGAAACTAACATGAAACATCTCTTACCCAATCTAATCTGCTTCCAGCAGTATGCCCCATCTTCCCATGATAAGAATGATCCAAGGCCAGGACCACAGAGGTGGGACCCCGGTTTTGCTGATAGATGCCCATCATCAGCTTCAAGTCAACAAGAAATGGTCATCTCTGACCATGCTGCAAGATTTAGGATTGTGAGTTGAAAAATAGCCTGTCAGTCAAAAGCAAAGCAGCTGAGCAAAACCCAACAGGTGAACGATTCACATGCTGTCTTGCAATTTGTCCTGGAGAATAAATAAAGCTGGATCAGAGTTCAGGGCCCAACACCAGATGTATGCATGAACTATCAGAATCCCAGCCCATCTTGCAAAGGTCCCTCTATAGATAAGAAGCTCATAGAATATCTTTGGATTATATCTACGCAGGGCTTTTTTTCTGGGGGAACTCACCGGAACGGAGTTCTGGCACCTTTTTTTCCTTAGACTTCTTTTGTATATTAGTATATCTATGGTGCGCATGTGCAATACGATGGGAGTTCCAGTACCTTTTTTTTTTAGTTCCGGTACCTTTTTTTTTTAGAAAAAAAGCACTGTATCTACGCATAATAAGAAAGGGGAAGAAAACCCAGAATTAGCTTTCCTGAAGAGCCTAACACCATAAACAGTGTCCCCCCTACCCCTAGTGGTGATCCAGTAATCATTAGGTCATTGAGCCAAGAGCAAGAAACTAAGATCCTTAGAACAGTGGCCCCCAAATTTTGGGCACCAGGGACTGGTTCTGGGGAGAAAGTTTTTTTCCCAAGGACTGAAGAGGGCATGCTCCCTGAATCCCACCGATGGGGTTTTGCTTGTTTGTGCAGTCTGGTTTCTGGCATGCCATGGCCCAGTGCCATGATTGGAGACCCTTGCCTTAGAAGATTAAAACTGGAATCTGGTTGTTCTGTTTTCCTTATCCTGCAGCATACTTTTTTCTTTTTGTTTCATAAAGCCTTTCCAAAAAAGTGTAATGCATTAAAAAGAGAAGAGCTATTATAAATAAATTTAAAAGAGAACTTATTGGCAGGAAGGCAAATCAGGAGGCAATCTTAGCGGTTGCAAATATCAAGATAATTTTTTTCCTGTCTTCCAGAAACTAGCTTATTTCTGAAATGGGCAAAATAAATCTTTGTTGAGGATTGAACCCTCACACATATACAATACGGAATATTGATCTTGTACTATTTGTATCCTGATCTGGCACAAATTATTAGTTAAAGTGAGCTAAGCATGCCAGAGCCTACTCACTTATAACTCTAATATTGGAGTAGTTTCTTTAAATTGAACAGACTCTAGGCTGGTTAACTTTCAACTATGTTTAGTTTGGAAGAGAAGGATTAGAAGGATTAAATCAGCACAACACTTCTTTCTATTAGGATCTTTAGTAATTGTTCTTTTCCCAAGCTCTGTTAAATTGGTTAAATTCCTGAATTAAAGACTATTAGTGGTAGGTTAGTGTTGTTAAAAGAAAGTGTGTGTGTGAGAGAAAAACAATGCCCACCATTTTTTATTTTTTTGCTTTGAGGGCCTTAATTTACTCTTGCAATCAACTGGGGGAGCCACATATAATGTAACTAAAAGGGTATTTATTTATTTATTTATTTATTTATTTATTTATTTATTTATTTATTTATTTATTTATTTATTACATTTTTATGCCGCCCAATTCCTGAAGGACTCTGGGCGGCTTACAACAGAGATAGCAGTAGCGCTCAGATTTTATACACTGCTTATCAGAGCTTTACAACACTTTCCAAGCAGATACAGAGTTAGCTTATTGCCCCCACAATCTGGGTCCTCATTAAAATTAAACTCATTAAGTTTCCTTCTTCCGTGCTCTGGCACAAGGTAGGCAAGTTCACAAGTAACCCTCATTTTGCAGTCCCAGGTCATCCTTAACAAAGTTCAGCAGTAAAACAGCAAATGTGGCTTCACAGGTTTATTTTTTCTTTTGAGGCTAGAATGAGATAGTTGGGGAAATAATTTGCCTTCAAGATAAAATATATTGATTTCTTCTCTGAACTCCTCCAAGGCTCCCCAGATATAGATAAAAAAAATTATTCAGTTCTCCCAACTGATAAGATCTTGAACCATTCCCTCTCAGCCCCTGCAGTCAAAATATATTTTAAAAATTAAAATAAAATAAAGCTGCTTTCCACAAAGAAGATAAGTTATTAAGTTATGTTTTCTGCACGTGAATATTTTCACAGCTATAATGCAGATTGGAGTTATTCCTGCTGCACTTGTTAAAATGACAAAGGTATATGTATGTGTGTAAATAATTGTTTTTACAAACCGTAATTTTTACTTTTTACTGTGCTGTAATATTTCTTGTTGTACAATCATAAAGGTGCTATCATGTTTTACGTGTAAAGACTAAAGTAATCATAGCATTCCATTAACGGATGTTTATGAATGTCTCCTTGGGGACTTTCTAAGCAGTTTATTGGGGAAAGCAATTTGTATTTTCTTGCATTGTGCACTACCTTCACATTTTTCTGTTTCCATGCTTCTGTAGCTCACTGCAAGTTTTATAGCTTGTAACTCTTTTTTCTGTGCTGGAAAACCAATTTGTTTTCTTTTTCTAGGCTCTTAAGTATGAATGCTACTTGGACAGTCCCTTGGTGCGGTTTCTTATGAAGCGAGCCATCTGTGATCTGAGGATCACCCACTATTTTTTCTGGTAATATTGGTGGGCATAATGAGGGTAGAATGAGATACATAAGAAGATAAAAGAAAAAGAGAGACTCTAATTTCATTGTTGCTAGGAGACTTTTTTATCCCATAACTTATATTGCCCACTAATAATCAGGCTTGGGATAAAACAGTTCTTTGGTGAAGATTTTTATCTATATAAATAATATATAGGGATATCTCATATAATTCCTGTTCTGTGATGTTCCCGATGGTCTCTGAACTTGGTTGTTCTCTTGCAAACATTTTATTACCTGAATAGGTCATATCAGTATGAGTGAAATATGGAGTATGCGGGGTTTGCCCTGATAATTTGGAGGGAGGTATAGTTTATACACCCTAAACTATGAAAGCTAGCAGAGCAAACTACTGCATGTAAACAGGCAAAAAGCAGCAACAAACCTCATGCAGACTTACAGTAATTCATTTAGTGACTGAAGTTCCAAAGACATGGAAAAAAAGTGTTATGACCATTTGTTTATGATCATTGCAACATCTCCATGGTCACGTGATCAAAATTCAGACACTTGGCAACTGATTCATATTTATGACAGTCATGTGATCACCTTTTGCAAACTTCTGACAAGCAAAGTCAATGGGGGAGCCAGATTCACAACTGTGTTACTAACTTAACAACTGTAGCAATTCACTTAACAGCTGTGGTAACAAAGGTTGTAAAATGCAGTGACATTAACAACTGTCTCGTTTAGTAACAGAAATGTTGGGCTCAGTTGTGATCATAAGTAGAGGACTATCAGTAGCATATTTGCTTAGTCTGCATAGGAGAAGAGAGGGAGAGCTTTTCCTTAGTTACTTCTACTACTGTAGATAATTTGAAGTAGGGCTCTGTTCCACACAAACATTTCTATTTCCAGTGACAAAGTTTTGTATTCCCAGGCTTCTGAAAGATGGTTTGAAGGATTCTCAGTTTAGCATTCGTTACCAGTACCTACTAGCAGCTTTGTTATGTTGTTGTGGAAAGGGTCTGCGGGAGGAGTTTGACCGTCAATGTTGGCTTGTTAACACCTTGGCTAAGCTGGCTCAACAAGTCCGTGAGGCTGCTCCATCATCGCGACAGGTATATGGCTTTATGGTGACTGGAGGAACAGAGAGGAATAAGAACAGTAGACTTAATGTGCAATGATGAAATACTACTTATTTAACAAAAAGTAGAAATGATGATGGAAAAGAAATCATTATCTAAAGAATATATATTTCCTCATAAGTTAAGATATGTTTCCACTTATTCCACAAGGCAGTATGCAATAAATGATGTAAAAGTACTGTCTGATCAAGATTTATACGCTGCATAATGTTCTTTCCATATTCTAAGATACATCTGAATGTTCTTACCTACTTCTCTAGGTATCTAGTGCAGTATTCTCTAGGTATCTAATGCAGTATGCTTTTGTTTTGGTTTTCTGCAACATGGAAACAGGATCCTAATTTATTTCCACTGTATTAACTATGTATATTCCAAAAGATTGCAAGTGCTTTATAAGCTTACCTCCTGGAAGCAAAAATTGCATGTTAGATCTAAGTATTAGTTTGCTAATATTTGAATACAAATTTTAATTTGCTACTATTTTGGGATCAAGTGGCCCTTGTTGTTTACAGTGGCTCTATTTCAATTGAATAACAGTGGATAACAAGACTATGAAAAGAAAAACACTTTTCACATGCACAAGAATCAATTCACCATGTAGCATAGGTGTAAAAAATATACAAAAAAACTCAAGGCTATGAATATATGAAACTGCTCATCAAGAGTAATAAAGTCCAGTCTGTATTTTCCAGCTGTAGATATAGGAAATTACAACTAATGGTTCCACAAATAACAAGGGCTACTTTTAAATGATTTTAAGATTTCTTTTTCAAAGTTGTCCATACATCTAATTATTAGAACTTTTCATGATGTTGTGGCTTGTTTTACCCAAGTTTCACATCATGTTACTAACAATGCTCCCTAAAGCTAATGAGAAGAGCAGATGCTTTATGGAGGAATGCTTTTTAGTGGTGAAAAATGACCTGCGTTGAAAAGGGAATGGAAAGGGACTTGAATAAGCTGCAGTTAAGAGCTTACGGTTTTTGTTGTGATTTTCCTTTAGGTCATCCTTCGTGAGGGACTAGAGGATGTCAGACAGTTCTTCAATGTCAATGGCTCCTGTCGACTACCTCTTAGCCCCAGCCTGCTGGTGAAAGGAATTGTGCACAGAGTATGTTTTTACTTGGTTAAAATGCTTTTATTTACATACTGTGGAAATGGAATTAGTTCTTCCTTCAACACGTTAGGAGTCACTCACCGGGACTCCATGTGTTTCATGTGCCAAAACCATCCAAGCTCTGGAGTAGCATTTCTATAACCAGTCTTTATGCAATATCTTACCTCTTTAGTATGAAAATAATTGGCTTCCATCCCTTAACCTACCCATGATCTCTGGTGGTTTTGTTTTATCTGGGCAATAGTAATATCCATGAGGAATAACATAATAGCTTTGATCCGATCCTAAATCTGCATTGCATAGTAATTCTTCTCTCAATGCTTGGGATCATCCATCTCCCATATTGCTAGGGTGCTTGATTGTAACACTCACCTCCCACCTTTGGTCTCCATTTGCCTTTGCTTGCAGGATTGTTCCTATTTCAATTCAAATGCTGTCCCTCTGAAGCTCTCTTTCCAGAATGTTGACCCCCTTGGAGAAAATATCCGTGTTATTTTTAAGGTAAGTGCTAGGCTGGAATTGTTTAGTTTTTAAGGAAGATCATTGTTAGATTAAAATCTTCCTTCTGATTGAAAGGTAGGGAAAAATTTATTTCTACTATAGAGTGCTTGAGGATTTGATTATGGTTGGGATGGAGACTGAATATCAGGTACAATGGGAAGTTGTTTTCTAATTCCAATTACTACAGTATAATAAAAGCTAGTCTAGACTTTGCTATTAAGCTAGATCCTTATGGCATGGATCAGCAAGGTTTCTTAGCCCGAGGACTACACTGCCTACAGTTGACTTTGCAGGCTGCATTCCTGTAATGGTTGGAGTCAAAGCAGAGAGTGAGCAAGGCTAACTCTACACCTTGTTATATTCACAAATACATCTGTGTAGTTATAATCAAGCATACATCCAGACTTTCTCTTGTCCATGCGATGCTCTTTTCAACATTCTCCTCTGAAAGTTTCAGAGAAATTCTTAGAGAAGTGACAGTGATTCAGGGGTAAGCTGGGGTTTGGCACCTTTTTAAAAAGTGAATAGGTGATTTAGGTTACTTTGCATGTTTTAAAAAGAGGAAACATGTCTAATCATTTCTCCTAATATCAATTATTAAAAAGCCCTGGAAATAATCTGTTTTATATCGTGCTTTTGTTCCCACAGTGTGGAGATGATCTTCGCCAAGATATGCTAACCCTGCAAATGATTCGCATAATGAACAAGATCTGGGTGCAAGAAGGTTTGAACATGCGCATGGTCATATTCCGTTGTTTTTCTACAGGCCGTGGTCGGGGTAAGCCTAGATCCAAGTATGAAACATTTTTAGTTTCCTTTATCTTCCTCATCTTTATTTACAGGCTAATGGGATTCTTGGCGACCTTAAGGAAGGAAGAGTGACTTCAAGTTCAGAACTGATTTATTATCTCTTTGGGCAAACGTTGAGAATACAGAAACTGCCTTGCTAAATTAGTCTCTGGGTAGATTAATAATTTCCCAGTGTGCCTATTCTTCCTTCCTAAGGCATAGCTGTAGGTTTTTTTACTCAAAATTTTATCTGTGCCTGCCACATACATAAGAATGGGTTTATGTTTCCAGTTTTATTTCCTTATCTGTTTTCTATTATTATTTTCGCTGTTTTATTTGTTTCACATTTTAAAATGTGTTTGGAAATGCTTAGTGTTTCGAATATTATAATTGTTAGGCAGATTAGAAGTATCAACAGTAATACTTTATGCACAGTATCTGTTAATCAGTGTGAAATATCCAAAATATGGAAGGTCTTTTCTTAGTTCTTTTATCCACTACTAGCCGTTTACCCGGCGTTGCCCGTGTAATTTTTTAATGGACTGCCATCTTCCTTCCCTCTTTCTTTCCTCTTCCATCCCTCCCTCCTCCCTCCCTTTGTCCCTCACTTCTCCTTCCCTCTGCCTTCCTTCTTCCCTTCTTCCTTCCATCCTTCATTCGGTCCCTCCTCCCTTCCCTCCTTCCTCCCTCCTCCCTCAGTTCTCTTTTCCTCTGTGTTCCTCCCTCCTTCCTTTCTCCCTCACTTCTCTTTCCCTCTGCCTTCCTTCTTCCCTCCTCCCTTCCCTCCTCCCTTCCTCCTCCCTCAGTTCT
>JANHGC010003383.1:29857-41213 GCA_027560395.1 Boaedon fuliginosus
TCTTTTCCCGTGTAGGTTTAGGAATAGTAACGCGGGAAAAGACCCGAAAAAACCAATGCTTGCATACCTATACCCGTGAAAACCTACGAAAACATATATATATAATTTCGATTTATACCCCGCCTCATTTCCCGGGTCAGGGGAACTTGAGGCGGCTAACAACACATTTGAAACAATGGATACAATGTAAAAAATCTAAACACACACAATCCGCAATCAACAGCATTTCAAACATTTCAGGGAAACGATGGTTAAGTCCAGGCCTGCCGAAAAAGCCAAGTTTTTATGGCTTTCCAGAAGGCTGGTAAAGTGGGAATAGTCCTAATCTCTGGGGGAAGTTGATTCCAAAGGGCTCAAGGCAGGGATGGGTTTCTCCCGGTTCGCTGGTTACCCACTTCGTGGACGCGCTGCCAGATCAGCTGTCAAAAGCGGATAGCTGCTGCACAGCTGTTGGATCAGAGTATTTACAGAATACCACAAAGTTTTTGAACGCGATCCTGCGCAGCGTGCTTTTGACAGCCGATCTGGCAGCGCGTCCATGAAGTGGGTAACCAGTGAACCGGGAGAAACCCATCCCTGGCCAAAGGGTATATTCCAAAGGGCAATATACATCTTTCTCAAGCTGCATCCATCTTTATAGTCTGAGATGTACAATGGATATAGAATTTTAAACCCCTGTTAAATTTTAGACCCCTGTTGATATGTCATGTTTTTGAGATGTAAAAAAAAATCAGGCCAAGAGAAATCATTTCAGAATTGTTTCCACCTTTAATATGACACATAAGCTATACCATTTGATTGAAAAAACAAACCAAACTCTTTTAGTAGGGAAAATAACAATGCAAAATGTACCGTGAAGCCCAGTACCTGAGTGTCACTAGTCAATATTAGGCTGCTGGAGAGGAAAAGCCCATGCAATGCTGGTTAGTTTTGAGATCTTCAACTGCTCAATGTTCTTTTCTTCCTTTCATGTTCTAGCACAGTGTGACACATCAATGGTCCTTCCCTTGTTTTTTAACTGCAGTTCCTGCCATTACTAATGGCAATATTCTGTGGGGGACGGAAGAGAGATTGACCCCCTCATAACGGGTCCGCAACTTGGGATTTCTCCTGGACTCGCAGCTGCAATTGGAACATCATTTGGTGGCTGGGGCCAGGGGAGCTTTTGCACAGGTGCACCTACTGCACCAGTTGTATCCCTTTCTGGACCAGGAAGCTCTCCTTACAGTCACTCCTGTCCTCATCAACTCTAGGTTAGATTACTGCAACACGCTCTACATGGGGCTACCCTTGAAAAACATTCGGAAGCTTCAACTGGTCCAGAATGTAGCTGCGCGAGTGATTAAAGGTGTACCTCAGTGCACACATAACACCACTCCTCCATGAGCTGCACTGGCTCCCAATAGCTTTATGGGTGCAATTCAAGGTGTTGGTGATGACTTTAAAGCCTGCCTTAGGACCGTGGTACCTTCAAAAGCATCTCCTTTCACCCCATGCCTCCCAGCGCCCCGTTAGATCCCACCGAGTTGGCCTCCTACAGGTCCTGTCAGCTAAGCAGTGCCGGCTGGTGTGTCCAAGAATGAAAGCCTTCTCTGTGGCAGCACCGGCCCTCTGGAATCAGCTCCCAGCGGGGATCCGGACCATCCCTAATCTGTTAGCCTTCTGCCAGAGGGTTTGGGATTAAAGATTCCCCTTATATGGTTGCATAATATGTTTTGTCCATTGTATGTTCTGTTTTTAATAATTTTTTATATTAAGTTGTTTTTAGATTTTTTACTGTTTCTGATTTTAGAGTTTTTATAATTATAATTCATGATTGTGAGCTGCCCAGAGTCCTGTGGGATGGGGTGGCATATAAAGTATAACAAATATATAAATATTGATGGATGGATGATGGAATTCAACATACCTGCTTTCTATCTCAATCTAATAAATCGCCTGACCCTACTTTCAAAAAGTCTCTTATGGGAATCATTATCACTGTGGTCCCAATTTTGTATTTCCATTGGCTAAAGAATGAGAGCCAGTGAAGGCATCACTGTAAGCAACTGTGACAGGGATATGCCGCAGTTTAATCTTGCCGTGCCGTTTCCAATCTGCCTTTCTCTTTTTGATGTTGATGAATGGGGCCTAGGTAGAAAGGAAAGGTAGAAAGGAAAGAGATTATATATGGGAAAGACATGCATGCATATATTCTTGTATCTTCATTATATAGCGTCTCTCCATTTTATGAGGGGGGAGGGTTGAAGTTACAGAAGTAACACAAATAGGAAGTTCTCTAGAAGGAATAGGATAATATCCAGTTGAGGTCAGGTTGTTCATTGCCCAATTCCTTCTCCCTCATGTTTTATCTTGTAAAACTATAAGAGGCCATTCACTTTTCTACGAGCATCAGAAACATGAGGAAGTCAGCCCTGGTGAACATCCTGTTGGATTGGTGGCTTTTTCTTTGCTGCAGCTATGATCCAGACCACTTCTCTGCCCATCTCATATGTGGTGGAAATGAAGCTTCTCCAGATGCATCAGATACTGGGATCTGTTTTTAGGGGACACCATTAAATTCCATCCCACCTCAGTGTGGCTTATGAAGCTGTCTAGCTTTCACTGACCAACAAGAACCGTGGTCGCGCAGTGGTTAGAATGCAGTACTGCGGGCTACATCTTCTTGCTGCCAACTGCCAGCAGTTCGGCAGTTCAAGTCTCACAGGCTCAAGGTTGACTCAGTTTTCCGTCCTTCCGAAGTTGGTAAAATGAGGACTGCTTAAAGAGGGCTGTAATGCACTGTGAAGCAGTATATAAGTCTAAGTGCTATTATGTCAGATAATTGTTGAGCCGTGTTCCATGTATTTTGGATCGGCGGAGATTCCCTAGCCTTTTCCCACTTTTTTCCTTACAAGGAAGAGAAGTTTCTCCTGTATATAAATACCCTCTTCCTCCTTGACAGTTTGTCTCCTTGTCACATTTGTGCTTTGATGCTCTGAGGAGCACACATGCACACACTTGGCCTTGCTGCTCTGAGGATGACATATTGCAATAGTTTAGGGTTAGGATCTTGATCTTGTCTCCAGTGGTCTGACGCCTCCTTGGCTTCTCATGTTCCCTGCTAAAGATATAATCTGAGATCTCCCCCATAAAGCATTTTCAGGAGCAATGTTGTTGTCACAGCTATAGGAGTGTCCTGCCTTTGTGAAATTTTTGGAGAAATGGTGCCTCCCTTGAAAAAAATGTGGAAATCATCCATCACCTTTTCCTACCTGGAAATGTGAACAATTGCAAGTATGGCCAGCTGCCCTTTGTAGTTGTTTTTCACTTTAGCCTAGGAAAATATAACTTTGTACTGATTTTTTTAGATTATATTATATTCTGTCTTTCCTTCAAGAGCTCAGGGTGGCATATAGAGTGCTCTTTCATTGCCTGGGCTCAGCGAGAGAACAAATGGCCTCAAAACACTCAGTGAGCTTCCATCAGGCCTTCAGTTTAGGCCTTGCTGCCAGTCTTGCTTCCTGAACCTGAATGCTGCATGCAAAACAGTGACACTTCCCCTCTGCTTCCCTTCCAGGGGTGGGCTGCAAAAATTGTAGCAATGGGTTATCTGCCCAGTTGCTGGGTGGATGTGGTCATGGTGGGCGTGGCCTACTTGGACTTCTGCACCATAGTGGGGGATGGCATTTTCGCCCTCCCCAGGCTCCAGAGGCTTTCCTCAACCTTTGGGAGGACAAAAAATGGCCTCCTGGGCATCAGAGGCCATCTGGAGGCCAGAAATGGCCCCGTTTTTGGACTTCAGGTACTTTTTGGAGTACCGTTTTTTGCCTTCCCCAGGCTCCGGAGTCAGGAGTGGGATTTTGGGGTTCGCTGAACTGGGCAGACCCTTAGCAAGAGGATCACCTGAACCCGTGCAAACCCTCAGCAGCCCACCGGTGTTCCCTTCCATGCGTGTCCCCCATTCAGTGGTTCAGATGGGCAAAAAAGTCTTGAGAATATCTTCGAAAGAAAGGATGAGGAAGAGCCATAGGATAAGCATTAAGAAGCAGTTTAGCAGTGGGGGTGTAGTAAACATCTCAGAAGGGACCCTCCCTAGTTTCTTAGGCTGTAAAAGCGAAGGAGGAGAGATGTATTTTCAGACCTGCAAGATTGATGTTAGCCCTTAGAAGAAGTCCAGGCAAGAAGCACCAGCCATGAGTGCTAACACTCCATATTTCTTTAGTACCCTTTGTTCTTGAGCAGCTCTGTTGGTAGATGAACACCCATCATCCTGGCAGCACCAGCAGCTGCAGTCCTTCCAGTTGACAGGACTGCCAGTTGACTGTAGATCTGGCACTTAAGGTACTAAGAGTCTGTCTTCTTGTCACAACAGAGGAGCCCTGGGAGGCCTCTAGGAGAGGGAGAAAAAAAGCCTTTCCATTATCACTCAAAAGCACGCCACTAAATCTGAGTCAAACACCACAGCACCTGCAGGTTACCTATCGTTTTTATCAATGCTGGAAGCTTTCCCAACAGATGGTTATTACTTAAGTGGGAAAGAAACATAGCTTTTCTCAAGTGGAAGGAATGGAAAGCAAAGATTATAGTGATTTGTCTGGCATCAGCAGGGCTCCTTTCCCTCAGCTGCTGGAAGTTTGGTATGCAGAGGGGGGGAGGAAATCACCCTCCAGATATATTCAAGTGCTAAGTCCTGCAACACTCAGAAGACTGAATTCAATGAGATTGTAGATGCCTTGACATTAATCCTAATATGAAGAAAGGAGCCACTAGCGAGAATGCCACAGCTATCTATTCATGTCTCTGCCAGCACTGGTTTTGAGCCTGTTAATACTGTAATATTTGCTGGTAGTTATAAAAACAAGACATCACAATGACTTTTGGTATCAAGGGGACACAAGTGAGGCTAGCACATTTGTTGATAACAGTTTATTTTTTTTGAAAAAAAAATTGGCTTAAGATGAATCAGAACCAAGGGGCAAGATTGTTCCACACTGTCAGGTCTGATGGCTGTCGGCTCTGTGTGCGAAAATGAATCTTCTTCATATTTCACTGCTTCAGTTCTACTCCCTATTGATTCTGTCTGAATTACCCTTTTTGGGCCAAAAGCTTATTAACTGTTTAGATTAGAAGGTGTACTTGTAGGAAGCTCCTCTTTTTTTCTACGACTTTTTTTTAAACCCACTTTTATTACTTGTATAAATAACTCATACCTAATATTCCTTCTTCTTCCTCTTTTCCACACAACAACAGTCCTGTAAAGTGAGGTGAATTGGGCTGAGAGAGTGACTGGTCCAAAATCACCCAGTAAAAGTTGGGACTAGAACTCAGTTTCCTGGTTTCTAGTCTAGTACCTTAACCAAATTGCCTCTCATGCAATCTAAATAATGCATTTGGAGTAATATCAGTGATATTGTAAGCCTCCTGCTGTATCTGCAAACATGTTTTTCCACATGCAAATAATTCACTTATTTATGTATTTATTTACTTATTTACTTGTTTGTCAAACATGTACAAGATAGCAGGTATAGGTATGAATATAAACACGAACAAATGAATTAAATACAGATAAATGGGGACAATAAGACAGGGATGGTAGAGGCGCTGGTGAGCTTATGCACGCCCCCTTTACGGACCTCTTAAGAATGCGGTGAGATCCACGGTAGACAGTTTGAGGTTGAAGCTGTGAGGGTTTAGGGCTGTAACAACGGAGTTGGGTAGAACATTTCAGGCGTTGACCACTCTGTTGCTGAAGTCGCATTTTCTGCAATTGAGTTTGAAGCGGTTTACCTTGAGTTTCAATTGATTGTTTGCCCATGTTGAAGCTGAAGAAGTCGTTGACAGGTAAGACATTGCAGCAGACAATTTTGTGTACTAAGCTTACTTAGATCAGACCACAGGCAGCACAGTTCCAGATTATCCAAGCCCAAAATTTCAACCCTGGTGGCATAAGGAATTCTATTGTGAATAGAGGAGTAGAGTACTCTTCTTGTGAAATACCTCTGAACCCGCTCAATCGTGTTAATGTCTGATATACAGTGTGGGTTCCAGGCGGATGAGCTATATTCAAGAATTGATCTGGCAAAGGTTTTGTATGCCCTAGCTAGTAATACAATGTTACTGGAGAAGAAGCTTCGCAAAATTAGGTTAACAACTCTTAATGCCTTTTTGGCAATGCTGTTACAGTGAGCTCTGGGGCTTAGATCGTTTGAGATGAGTACGCCTAGGTCCTTGATAGTGAGGGTCGCCTACGATTGTATTTGGTGTTCTGATTTTTATTGCCAATGTGTAGGACAGAGCATTTATTAGTTGAGATTTGGAGTTGCCAATTGCACGACCATTCTGACACACAGTCAAGATCACTTTGTAGGGCAGCAGCATTGTCAGTGGTGTTAAACAATTTTACATAATCAGTGAAAAGGACTCCGATCGCATAGGTCGCTGATATAAAGCAGAAAGAGTGTGGGTCCTAAGACGCTGCCTTGGGGGACACCGCTGTTAACTGGTGCCAGATTTGATAGCGCCCCCCCCATTTTAACTATTTGTTGCCTGTTTGACAGGAACGCGGCTATATGAAGCCTTTTGATGCAGGGTTGTTTAGCTGGAAACTTTACCACAGTACAGGTTTTGCTGTATAGTTGTGTTACATTAAAATGCAAAATCAAGCAATTTCTTCCCCATCTTTCTAAAGATAATTTGGGTCTTAATGTGCCTGACTGTTAGACTTTTCCCATCTCATAAAACCCCCACCTTCTATTCAGTCCTGATTTAATTTAATTTAATTTTCCAACTCACTGCTGATGTAAGTAAATTATTACTTACTAGTATTCCACTGCCATCTTCTTTCGGTCTTAGGCAGGGCAGAAATCTGCAGGAATTTGTTTATGGAGCTGCCTTTCGTCTCTCTGGAATTAAATTTCAACAACAAAATGGTCTGAAAGCTCTGAGAAACTGCCAAATATTTTAAACTTATGAATATTAACACAGGACCTCTTTTGATAAGTCACTTCATAGAGACAGCCGCACAAGGAACTTAAAATTTAGAGAGTCTGTTTTGCACGCATATTCTTAGTATTTGAAACCACTTTGAGAGGAGAAATTATGTAAATTGATATCATGCTAGGATATAGCATCCATGCTGGGAATTCGTAAGAGGTAGCTTGACAGTGAAATATTTCACTCTGAGCAAGAACAATCTGACATTTAGGACTCCTTACATTAACAACTATTTTTCTTTCTTTCCATCATAACGAGCATTTTAAAGGGGGGGAAAATCCCCTTGAAAATGGAAACTAATAAATCTGCCACTTTACCATTCTGACCTTTGAAGGAAGAGTGGAATGGAAAGCAATAAGCGATGAAGAAAATAGCTGGTGCTTGTCTGTGGTCAGTTAATAGCTCGGTGGCCTCTATTCCCTAGCTCTATACCTGCAAAAGACTCAATAAAAGGATCAGGATCAGGACCAATTAGCGTCACATTAATCTGTAGCGATAATGAACAGACACTGCTGGAGGCCCTACCGGTTTCTCCGTAGGCTTTATGATGAGGCTCTTGAGTGAGCTACGCTGTGCGATGGAAGGCAAATTGGGAAGGCGCGTTGAAGGATCGCTTCTCTCCTGCCTGTCTGGCAGCTAGGAAAGCCATGCGCGAGAGGGGAGAGCCTGTTAAGTGCTGAGGACGTCTGCTGCTTTCTTGGCAAGGAAAATGTCCGACACAATGTAAGCTGGCTTCAGAAAATTAGGTCACTTCTGTCAGATCAGCAAAGATGGCCTTTCCAGAATTCTGCCTTTGAGATCTATTTTCCAGCCTTCTCTAATGCCTCCAGGTTGTTGGTGATGAGAGGCTGATTTTAATTAGAAAAAAGTCATGGTGGTGCTACAGTACTCTGGTTTTTCTCTAGAGATCGTATAAATCTGTCGGTCATCAACTGTATGTGTGTTTTGCTCCAGCTGTTAAATGGCCGTCAGGGAGATGTAGAAAAACTTTCCCTGGTTATTGATTTCTACAGATGGGAAAAGAGTTAGCTGTCGTTTAATTTGCCACCTGCAAATGAACTGAAAAGACTCGGGAGATTATCGAATTTCGACACCAAGCTTAAAGCTGAGGAAGTCTGGGGGGCGGGGGATAGATATTCTGTTCATAAATAACGTTAAGAACCTGAAGTCTACTAGCTGATGCATTCGGCAGTTACGCCCTCCCTTCCCCCTGTGTATCGTTTTTATTAGTTAACTTGAGGAATTTTAGCGAAGTTATTCAAATAGCAAGTTTTAGTGATATTGCATACTTTAACTCTAAAATGATTGAGCTGGTTGCAGAAAAATCTAATTTACTTAATAGAATCATTAGACTAATGACTAATTCATATCCCATATAACTGGAAATGGATTGCTTCCGATACAGAATACTGAATTGAGAATAGTATTGTAACTATAAGGCATATAATTTCATGATGTTATTTTAATACTATTTGTGTTGATTCACTAAATGGCTGAATATGTTTTTTTTTTTTAAAAAAAATGTAGTATAGTTGTCTTGTACCTTGGTCAAGGTCAAAAACGTTAAGGTCGCCCTGTCTGGATTTGATAAGTTTATGGAATCACAGTTGCTCTCCATTATGTTTGTAAATACCGCTAATGCGTTAGGTTTTATAACCAGCACCTTCTCAAGAAAGCGGGAGAAAATCTTATAGCCACGGGATTTTTGCACCCCATGAATGTGTATGTATGAGAAGGTGGAGGCCTCAGAAAGGTATGGTCACCATGTACTAAGTTTGACTGGACAGCCTGCAAAAGAGGAGGACACCTACAGAGTGACGTGTGACCAATCTGCACAGGTGTCCATGTCTCACAATACATTAGGGTTTTTTTTTGCAAGTACTGTTCAGCAAGGATGTATTTAGTCAGGCTTTGCACTGAGTAATAAAGGTTAGATTATGGTGAGTAAACCCTTTCTTTAACTGGTCCACTTCTCATCAGTTGAACGAAGGGCTGAGCTTGATGCACTCTATCTTCCTCAAGGCGCAACCGTGAGGCATGATCTAAAGCTACTTGGTTCAACTGGACTTTGCCACTCTCAGAAGACAGGTTAACTCACCTTGGGTCATTTTAGTCTACTTAGGGGTTGCATTGCATGATTCTTTCCTTTCTCCATATGGAAATAGAAGGAAAAATAGAAGATGTGATTCTGCCAATGTCATAACTTTTTTTTTAAAGTCAACTCATCTATTTTCCTTGAGGAGAAAGCTGACAGCAAGATTTAATCTCCTTTTTTTTAAAAAAAGAACAAAACAAAACATTTTACTTGTAAATTGGAACTGCTGCTACAATGGCTAAAAGCATGCAGTTCTCAAATTGGAGCAATAGGCGCCAAAGCTACAGTATCCTGTTGCTCAGAAGGTCGTTTGTTCACTCATGATTGTGAAGAATGCTAGAAATATTTTCTCCGTAGAATATACTCCCCCCCCTCCAGCCACCCTTAGGGTAATTTAAATTAAGAAATTGATTTCTTCTGTGCCCTATTTCTGAATTAGAGCTTTCAAAGCAACTGCTTAAGAGAAAGTTAAAGAACTGGAAGTCCACTCACAAGATTGCCAAACACTGATATTTATTTAAGCCTCACCTGAACCTTTGGTGTTAGTTGGCCGAAGGTACAGTGGAAAACAATGTGATTTCCACACAGTATAGAATAGATTCATGCAAGACTTGTTTCTAGAGGGTATTTTTTTTTATCAAAAGGAGCACAGAAGAATGCCTGAAATATTTATAATTAGTTCAGATTCTTTCTGCGTCTTTTGAATTTGTGCATATGGCACCTCACACATGTTCTAATAATTTGGAGTTGTTAGACCGCTTGGACAATCTGTTCACGTTGCTGTGGGTTGTTTTATCTACTGACCCTGTTTGAAGATAATTGCAACAAAATTTAAAATCCTAAACGAACGAAAGAATAGACAGATGTTTCATTTTAAGTCATTTGGATATAATGCAGCCAGATTGTTTTCACACAACCAACCCAGAAGCTTTTTTTGTGAGTGGTCTATGAAATATATGGAATAAAGAAAGGTATGTGTTTTTGTTCATTTTTATTTCAATTGGAGAAGTACAAGAAAATATAATACATACAATGATTTATACATGCTGTGCTTTTTCTTTTTGCTAAAACTTCAAGGTTATCAGGAAGGGGAAAGAATAATTTGGTTCCAGTTTGAGAAGGAAGGAAGGAAGGAAGGAAGGAAGGAAGGAAGGAAGGAAGGAAGGAAGGAAGGAAGGAAGGAGTATATGGAAGAATTATAATCAAGTCCAACAGAACATCTTTCCTTTATTCTCCTCCTGGACTGAGAATGCAGAACCTTTATCCATTACTTAGTCATCATTCAGTATTATTTTTATTCCAATCCCAAGCCTACTTGAAAATTATTTCACAGGTTCTTTTCTGAAGTGAAACTTTCTTAGAAATAAAACACAATGGGAATGTTGCACATGCTAAGAACAAGATGAGAAGGTGGCTTAGATTCTCACAGATCTTGCATCAACCTTAAGAATTCTGGTGTAGAAACCAAGGTCCCTAATGAATCTAGTGACACAAAGCAGGACTTTATTTTCATTTTAACAGTAAGCTCAAAATAGCTGATATTGAGAACAAAACATAGAAAGGATCCAAGACAACCTTATTCCAAAAGCATCCTCCATTACAGAGTTGCAAGAAACATTATAGAGAAGAATGTATTTTGACTATGTAGCTTAGGAAACTCAAATGAACTTGGAGAATTCACCAACGTATGCCACTTCGATTATTTCTTCAGCTAACACTGTCTTCAAACAACCCAAATAATGGCTGAATGCATGGGCATCCCCATATGGAGCATACCTAAATTAAATTGACTACGTTATAGCTAAAAGGAGTGGAGGAGCTCAGTTGTAGCCTCGTGGACATAGTAAGGTTCTCTGTGGAACACATCAGGAACTGCTGATATGTAGATACCAAATGATCTGACGCACTTGCCTACCATTTTCAAGGAGATACACTAGAAAATTCAAAAATCCAAGAAAACACTATTCCTGGAAGCCTGGCACTCAGATAACACCCAGATTAATACTAGACCCACAATCAACAATAGCCCAAGTACTGACTCAGCCCATCAACAACCTAATCAAGGAACCAACAAGAACACTCCCACCTACACTGACAGGGCAAGTCACTTGTATATAAACAGAGAACAAAACTCACTCCCTTCTAACACTGATGATGTTACCTAGTTGGGTAATTAATTTAATTTTAATTTAATTTTAATTTAATTTATTAGATTTATACCCCGCCTCTCTTCCCCGGTCAAGGGAAACATCTGCAAGAAAACAACCAAGACCGGACAGCATCAAC
>JANHGC010003383.1:46674-59986 GCA_027560395.1 Boaedon fuliginosus
TCCCTATTATTCCTACTATTACTTTGGCATATGATTTCTACCCTTGGGAATCCTTGGACACTATTTCTACCCTTGGGAATCCTTGGATAACATTTCTACTCAGAGATACTTAGTCTGCAGCAGAAGTGGAGGAAAAGAAAAATAGAGTGGACTGATTGAAAAAAGATTGACTAAAAAAGATTGACCATCTGCAATTGACTGACTATAGGAGCGATTATTAAAATTTTGGAAATGTATAAATGTGAAATAGCTTGAAACTTAAAAGGTAGTCAATATACAAAACTGCTCTAATACTGGCCATTTTGATGAGATATAATAGATCACTGAGAACCAGTTGGACTATTGAGTAAAATCTTAGATCCATCAAATAATACTAAAATAAGCCAAAATAGGATCGCAAGAAGTATATGATGCTTTAAAAGTAATACTAACAATGCTGCAAGAGACACAGGAAATGATGGTAAGGAATCATAAGAAAATAGAAGAAGTGATTAAGAGACCAGAAAACCAAGATCAAAAGATACTAAATAATAAATAGGAAATTCAAGAAATAGAAAATAAACTGGAAGGAAGTGAGGAAAAGATAGAAGAGGGAAAACAGCAAAGGCCACAAAAAGATAAAAAGAAAACAAAAACTAGTTAATGAGAAATCAGGAATGGTGAAATACATATTGAGAGACCAAAATTCTAAAAATCAAAAATTAAAAAGGGATACGCAAAAAGACACTTCAGAAGTGAGGAAAAAATCAGGGAAGAGTGTACCAAGGATCCCAATAAGTGAAGTAGGGATAGAGATAGAAAAAATACTTAGATTGAATATTAATGAGACAAAAAGACACAGGATTGTATAGGAGTACGGGAGAGATGCCAAAAAATTAACAAGAGTGGAGTTATGAAAACGCCAAGAGATGATGGATGAATGCAGAAAAATGTTTAACACTGGAACAGCACTGTCCAAAATTATTATAAAGATAGAAAATTGAAAGGGGGAGAAGGCAAAAAATTTAGTGTTGGGAATCATTTTATTAGAAATAGAAAATAATTGTAGAAGTTAGAAGTAAAGATGTAAATATAGATGTCTAATGATTAATTAAAATTGAATAATCCCAGGATTTTAAAAGTCAACTGGTTATAAAAGGGATGTTTGCTTAGGTTTCATGGATATTAATACTTTTAATGGATTATAGATATAATTGAACAGAAGGCTTGAGAATATTTATGTAAAGAAGACATATTGTTGATATAGTATAGAGAATGCAAATAGATGGTAGACTGTTGCTGTATGTGTCATTGAAAAACCTAGATTTGGATTAAGTTGTCAAACTTGAAAATAATAGATTGTTTGTAATTTTTATGTAACGGTGACTTATAAATAAAATTTAAATAATTTTAAAAAAGAAAAGAAAATGAAGCTGATATTGAGAAGAACAGAATATGTTAGAAAGAGTGTCAAAAATTGCAAGTGTATTGAATTGCCATCAGTACAGATTTGTAGCTAGAAATGAGCCCTCCGTTTGAACTCTCCCATCCTTGGTATCTAGATGATCCAAGTTTAAGATTGAGAAGACCTAGGTTTGGCCTATGTATGTTGTCAATTTTTATGGCTCATTTCCACTTACTATCTTTCTGCTTAAGTGAACTTTCAGGATTATTGTGAGAATCAAATGGGAACAGAAGAGAGCCATTAACATCATTTTGGACTCCTTGGAGGAAAATACATTTTAAATGAAGCAGCTACTACTACCAGGCTCAGGGGCACAATGTTCGTTATGGCCTCCCATTTTCTACTCAATGCTTCTTATGTTGAAATAATTTTTTTCTTTATTTTCTTTTATCTGTTGTCCAATAAAATGGCCGTGCTTTGGGAAACTCAAAATATGGAAAAAATGATCTGAATTAATAAGTGATTGATTTTACCACCATGAATGAAAAGTATTGAGCAACCTGATCATTTCAAATTCTGAACCACCCCTTGGATGGGTCTTCCTTCCTATGTGGGTCTTGGAGGAATAATCCCCATTGACATTCCTGATCCCCATCCTTTGAAATTCTTATGGCTATTTTGCTTCATTGCACAGTCAGCCAGATGTTCGGACTGGATTTGGCATTTTATCCAAAGATCTAGGCCAGGGGTATCAAACACACAATGACATGTTGTCGTCATGTGATGTATCACAACTTTTCTCCCCTTCACTAAACTGGGGGTGGACATGGCCAACGCACGATGCATCTGGCCCATAGGCTGCGCGTTCGATACCCCTGATCTAGGCAGATGTTCATGTGAGGGTGCTTGATGCTCTCTGGGCTTGGTTGTTTCCTTGCAGACATTTCATTACCCAGACTAGGTAACATCATCAGTGCATCACAGATATTGATGTTTGATAGTGTTTTTATTTATTATTATTAACATTTATTCAATTTTTACACTGCTGTGTTACTCTGAGTGGTTTATAATTTTTATTTTGAGTCTTGTTTTTCTTAGCCCTTATAAGGACAAAGTTATAAAAATTCATTGTATGTCTTTGACATAGGAAGATTAGGAAGAGTAGCTAGATGACCATAATATTATTTCAACTGAAATGTCTCATGCCATAATCCATAAATGTTACCATATATAATTTTCTAAAATGAATGAGGATTACTTTGGAAGCAGTTGTTGTGATGAATGCTTTCAAATGCATCTCTGTTTTCTCTTTGCTTTAATCTGGAATAGATATATGAGTTTGGCAGGATATCATCTAGCAAATAAATTTATTTTCAAAAATTGGGACTGAATATTGTCAGATACACCCTTCATCAGAATGATAATGTAAAAAATTTGCCATACCCTTTTTATTTTATGGATGCGTTGTTCATTTGACAGATGTACCTCTACTGTCAGGTTAATCCTTAAGAATGTTAAGAATGTGAGATTGACTCACTCTCTTTCTGCACAGCATGCTTGGAGCAAAAGAGTGCATCTGTGCAATAACAAATGGTATCTATAGCCTCATCTTTCTTAAGAAAGGGATTAAATTTCTCTGTAACTGAAGATAAAATGGGTTCTGGCATTCTTTTCAACCTTTAAAGAACATCAGGGTTGATTTAGGTCAACTTCTATGGGCAGCTGGAAGTTTTTAGAGTATAAAGAAAGAGTTTGTCTTTTTTTTAGCATCATTTTTCAGGGGAAAGTCAGAAATCTTCGGTAGAAATTATCTGTTCTGTTTCTCCGTGTATCTGGAAGCTGTAGATCTGGGCAAGCTGTTTTAAGCGGGGCGTCAAACAGCTGAACATGTTGAAGTTGTCCTGTATACTGCATATAATATCTAATTGATGAGATGCTATCAGTATATTTTGGTTTGCAGGGTAGGCCCTAATTTAAAGATCCACATTTGTAGAGAACTGTATGAATACTTGGGGGAAATCTGAGCATTGGTTACAGATGTGCCATATTGGCAAAATGTTCCCAAACTCACTTAATTAGCTAGGCATGTAGTCTGCATCTCCTCCATCTTCTGAAGAAGAATTATATGAATCCTCACCTTGACTAAGCCACCATGAGCAAAAACTTAATATGAGTTTCAAATCTTAATGGTTGCAAGAAATTGCATGACTGTTCCTGTGTATGTCATTACAATTTGCCCCCATATTTGGCAAAACAGTCACATAATGTTCCTTTATGAAAGCCTCCATCATAGCCCCCCAAATATTGCTTTCTAAAGTTGGCTGTGTGAGTCTCTGAATCAACTGACTTCCTATAACTATGACACCTATTCAACTGTTTTCTTATCCTATTTCTCCCAGGAAACCACTCTATGGCGTGCTTCAGTATAATCAGAATATGATTGGACTGGAATCATTACCTGATCCCACAGATACCTGGGAAATTGTTGAGACTATTGGAAAAGGAACATATGGTAAAGTCTATAAGGTTACTAATAAGAAGGATGGCAGTTTGGCAGCAGTGAAGATTCTAGATCCTATTAATGTGAGTAAAGAACACAATTTAAAATAGTTAACAAGGTTTTTATACTATGAATACACAACAGGCTGTGAAGCTTCTATTTTGATTAGATAAAATGAAAGTGTTTTGAAAGGGAACTTTATGTGATGCACATGATGATAGAAAACAAGGCAGTTGTTCCAAAATTGCACTGAGTCCCAAATTAATTCAAAACTTTTTTTTTTCATTTACCTATTCAATCTTGTTCAATGGGAAAAGTACAAGTCTGGAGTCCATTGTTCTAATCTCATATTCTCAGCAAACTGTGGAGCTTGCATTTTGGAATTTGATAATGTTTTGGGTTCTGAAAACTAAATCATATTGCTTTTTTTTTTGCTTTCGTAAACTCACATATACTTCTCAAATGCAAAGGGAAAGAAGGTTATTTGAGGACACCCAAGACACTCAGCTTTCCAGGTGTATTGCAATGAAGAGCCATGCTTTATTCAAAGATGTATTAGTATTAGAAGTATTATACTGTATGTAGCCATTGTCCTGTTACTTCTAAACTGCCATTATTATAGCGTGGGAATTAGAGGGGAGTTTGCATTAGTGATTAGTCAAAACAAATAGTTGACCGAAGTCAAGGTAATTGGACCTGCAGCTGGTGAAAGAAGAATGGGTGCCAAGTGCAGGAGTGTAAATGGACAATGTGATTTATGATGTGTGGATGGGGGTTGGGTTTAAGAATCTTTTGGGGGAAGGAATACAGTTAATGGAAGTTTCGGAATTCCTTCAGTTGTGCCAATATGATTTCGCCAATAAAAGCTATTCTTGGATGGACTTTGTCTATGAGTAGTAACGATGACGGGGAAGTTTCCTTGGAATGCTGACAGATGTCTATAAGGAAACACCCATCCCAACTTATTGAGATATATTGTGTTACAGAAAGAACTTTGGCTCCGTATATAATAACAATAACATTGCTTTAATTGGTGCGCTTATTTTGATGGCCAAAGTTTTGGAAATATTTTTAATATTTTATTTAGCTTTGTAAGATATAAGTAAGGTCTTTGCTTGAAATAAAGGTGGGTTTGTAACCATGCTTTAAAAAATGACACTATATTAGTAAAACTGATAGTCAAACTGGAGATTTTGTAAGAAGAACATAAAATGGTTCCGTGGAAGTAAAAAGTTTTATTTATTTATTTATTAAATTCATATGATGCCCATCTGGCAGTTACAGGCAACTAAAAGTTAGCGAAATGTGATTGTAATCCAAATAACAGAATATAAAACACAATTGTGTTGAACAAAGAAGCTCAGAGTTAAATCAGACTTGCCTTCTATTACTTGTCTGTAACCATACAGTCTAAATATTTTAATAGTCCAAGCTGCTCACAAACTAATATGTTTTTATTATTGCTTGAATAGCTCTCAACATTTTAGTATTTTGCAATATACTCCTAAAACCATAGGCAGTTTTGTAACTTTCCTTGAGTCTTTTGCTGGAAAGGTTGCACATGTCATCTTCAGAAGAACTGATAGTATTGCTGGAGGGACCAAATTTGGAGGCTCTTTCTTCCTAGTGATACTTATGACATGGGTGCTCTGTATGTCTCCAATTTAGGACATGGATGAGGAGATTGAAGCAGAGTATAACATCTTACAGTTTCTTCCTAATCATCCCAATGTCGTTAAATTTTATGGAATGTTTTACAAGGCAGATCGGTATGTGGGTGGACAGCTCTGGCTTGTTCTTGAGGTAAGACATTTTGTATTGCTAAATCTTAACAAGAAGAAGGGTTTTACTGTGGAAAAAAGCCTAATGCATGTGTGGTGAGAATGTTACGGTCCTTCACTCCATCACAAATGGGCTTTGTTTAGAAGGAAAGAACCACAATGCATTGCACTGCTCGCTCCAAGGCCTTGGATGTGATCTCCCAAGCTTTCCCAGAACTGGCTGTTAGACTGTCTCTTTTAATATGATTGAAAGGCAGATTCATTAAATGCAGGTAATCCTGGACTTAAGACCACAGCTGAGCCCAACATTTCTGTTGCTAAGTGAGACATTTGTTAAGTGAATCAGGCTTCCCCATTGACTTTGCTTGGCAGAAGGTCGCAAAAGGTGATCACATTATTATTATTATTATTTATTAGATTTATACCCTGCCTCTTCTTTCTCCTTCCAGGGGAACTCGAGGCGGCATGACCCTGGGACACTGCAACCATCATAAATATGAGTCAGTTGCCAGGCATCTGAATTTTGATCACATGAGCATGGGGATGCTGCAATGGTCATAAGTGTAAAAAATGGTCATGTCACTTTTTTCAGCACTGTTGTAATTCAAATAGTTACTAAACAAACTGTTGTAAGTTGAGGACAACCTGTACAAGAAGAGTAGTAAATCATTTCTAAAATAGGTTAAATTAAATTTTGTTTCTATCGTGCTCCTTTCCCCTTGCACTAAATAAGAGCTGACTCTAGACCTGCAGAAATGGTTCTTTTGTAGTATAATTGAATCTGTCAATAAACACATAAAGCAATTGATCTCAAATGGCATTATGTTGGGGACACATTCATACAGAAAATTCAGAATAAAGCTGGATTATGTGTCCTCAGAGTTTGGAAATACTATTTGTGGCCCACATATAGGTAATACTGTAAGAGTGTTATTGGATTAAAAAAAATCAAAATAAGGTATAGGTTGAAGGATAAAGCTGAGTAACTAGGATTTCTTCTTTGTCATGTTCTAGACTTTTTCTCATCACTATCCCACAAACAACCTCTTTCTGCCATGTCCTGTTAACATTGCCTCTCTCTCTCTCATCCCTAGCCCACAACTGAGGCAACTTATATTTAATTGTTTTGGTTTTAAAGAAATCCTTTTTGTTCCTTCTTGTTTTAAATGCTCTACTATCATCCCAGTACCGAAAAAAACTTCCATCAAGGAACTGAATGATTTCAGTCTGGTTGCTCTAACATCTGTAGTTATGAAAACATTTGAAAGGCTTGTAGTGGCCCACCTGAAAATCATCACGGATCCACTATTAGACCCACTACAGTTTGCCTACCGAGCCAACAGAGCAACAGATCATGCTGTCAATATGACTCTACATTACATAGTACAACATCTTGAATCTCCAAAGTCCTATGCAAGGGTTCTCTTGGTTGACTTCAGTTTTGCTCCTTGATTTGTTGCATCTTTGTTGACTTTCCCTGACAATTCAGAGAGGTTAAGATGGAGCAAAAGAAGGTGATCGTTCTTCTCTATAGTTTGCATTTTAGCAGCTGAATGTAATCCTGAAAACTAAAATCTGAACTTCCAGAAGAAGAAATGGCAGACTGAAGATGGCTCCACAAATTTGGAGTCAATGACCATGGTGGAATGAAGAATTAGCGAATAGACCAGATTTCAAAGCCTCTCTGGACAAAGAGAGGACTTGAGGCCACCCACAAATGTTGCAGACAGTTGTTTCTTGCTTGGAGACCTCAAGATAGTCTCCATCAGATTTAGAGCTCTGGGAGATGAGGGAATAGCACCTTGCTCAAATCATGATTGGCATCTTTGAAGGGACAATAGGTTTGCATACTTCCCTAACAAATCACTTTTTGGGAAATTGCTTTGTAACAGCTATTAAAGTTTTTATCTATTAAAACATGTTTTAAGAACTTAAACAATAAACAGCAAAACAAAAAAACAAAAAACAAAACCAACCACATCCTTAAGATGACATTTTAAAAATTGGACACTAGCAGGAACAATTAAAGGAGAAGAACACAAACTTGATTTACAAAATACTCTAATGTAGGACATATTAAAGAATATTTTTAAAAAAAATGGAGTGAGAAATTAATATTAATATTGTCAGTAGACACACCTCCTCCAATGGACAGATTGTGTCTAAAATATGTTATGGAAGAAGAACAAATTAACCGAACAAGATTGAGACTGAACTGAAAGCAGATTTACAAGTGACAGATATAAGAATGATATGGAAAAAGATATACTAGATACCAAAATCCAGATGAAGTTTTAATAATTGAAAAGGATATACAGACAAGACAGAGATTTGGATAATTTTCTTACCTTGGATTTACAAAAGAGGCTTGTTAAAATTTTGAAGAATCTCATGAGAATGGACAAAGAAAAAATGAAAAGAAATCAAGTTTTAGGACATTATATGAATAGACTAAAGATTAAGATTGTTAGAAGTAAAAGGAAGGAATACAATATTGGTTTATTTGATCAAAGTTTAAAATGATGTTATCTCTGGTAACCCTTAATGGAGTTTTGCTGACAACAGGACTGAAATGATGATTCTTTATGGATTTGCTTATAGATAAGAGATGGGATATGGGTAGAAGATATCATTTTCTATAATTTAAGGGGAGGTGAAAAGTTACTAAAATTGTTTTACTTGTGATGAATGTGGGAAATCACTTTTTAATGTACGGTATTTTCTTTTTCTTTGCTACATCTTTATTTTTTTTCTGTTGTATTTCTCTTTTTATTTCTTTTCTAAACCTTCTACTCTTTCTTTTGTTCTGTCTTTTTTTTTTAGTTTATATTAGTTTTTGGTATTATAATCTTTAATAATAATTTTATTAAAAATACTAAAATCTCCTCATTTCTAATTTAGATTGTAAAGGGGACAGTACTGAATTATCTCTTCTAGCTGCATTTTTAAAAATCTCAGTTGGCTTTGAAAATGAAACAAACAAAATACTGTGTTGCATTGTCTTCTGAACATTTCAGAAGGCAACAATAATTGGGCCCTGATGGAGAATCAGATGTAAAAAGTTAGCATCTATCCTTGCTGAATAGTCTGTATATCAGGATTTGCAGTGTTATCTGTGGGCAAGTATTATTTTTCCCACTTGTATTCTTTGTGGAAGAAGCTTTCCTTGCTTTCCTTGGTGAAACCATATATTCTTTCCAATGTGAACTTAATAAGATGAACCTATATGGGCACAGATAAAATTGCACTGTAAATGTCCTTAATTGTCCCCAGGGAATCATAATTCTGCCAGGATTATAAATCACCAGCAATATTTTCCACGCTCCTGGTCTTTTTAAACACCTGGATCCATCATAACTGAAGGCCTATTACCTAAACTAGACTGCTGCAACATTATTATGCCCTTGAGAAACGTTGAACTGAAATTGCCATCTCTTTTTGGCCAGCAATGCCAATCATAATCTAACTGGGGTTGGCAGAGAATGCATTTCAACACACCTGGAAGAAGCCAGGATGGTGAAAGCTCACATAAGCATTAAGTGCTCCTCAACTAAACTCCTAGAATGCTATTTCAGTTAGGAGAACAGACCCCAGCTAGATAGAAGTCAGAAGAAAACGTCCCTCAAACTGGTTCAATTAAGAAGTGCACCTCTATTTGCCACTCCCTTCTCCTGATTTGCCCTTTTCGTTTTATACTCCTGCAATTTCCTGCTTGTCTTCCTTCCAGTAGTAACTATTTACTGTTTTTTGAGGTGACCCAAAGTTGACTATTATCAACTGCTATGGGGAAAAAAATGTAGGTCATAAGTGAAAATAATTTATCTTCTAGTTACAAATAAAATGAGCCAAAGTAGCATTATACTAATTAAAAAAGCAGCAGCCACAATAAAAATGAAGTTAATAACTGTGATAATATTAAATAACACAGGCCATGGCATACTAATCCAAAGGCCACAATTACATATTTGTGTCAATATGTCTGGCAGGCATGTAGGTCTTTGCCTGTTTATGTCCTTATGTACATAGAAACCCTTGGCCCAGCTTGATTATATCTTGAAGCCAATTCCAGTGACACAATTCCACCTTTTTTGACCCCTCCCCTTCTTTGATTTCTATTGTGTTTATTATGCTATGCTTGTCCTTTTCCAAATTTGTATATGGCGTATGAGTCAGTCCCCGATGTGTAGCTAATAATCTTTTGTCCTGCTGTGAAGAAATGTGCCTTCTTTCAGAATAGGCAACTGTCATGGTCTAAAATCAAGGTGGGTACAGGTAGTCCTCAACTTACAACAGTTCATTTAGTGACCATTCAAAGCACTGAAAAATGTGACTGATGACTGTTTTTCACACTTATGATCATTGCAGCATCCCCATGGTCGCATGGTCAAAATTCAGATGCTTGGCAACTGATTCATACTTATGACGGTTGCAGTGTCCCGGGGTCTTGTGATCATCTTTTGTAAACTTATGATTAAAAAAAAGTCAATGGGATTCAGATTCACTTAACAGCCGTGTTATTAACTTATCAACTGCAGTGATTCACTTAACTGTGGCAAGAAAGGTAGCAAAATGGGGCAAAACTCACTTAACAAATGTTTCACTTAACAGCAGAAATTTTGGGCACAATTGTGATCGTAAGTCGAGGACTACTTGTATTGTTTCAGGGGCCTAGGGGATGCACATAGCATTTCAGAGGGAAAAGGACTTCAGTAGAATTCACAATAATAATACAAAGGGTTGAGTTGTGATCATTTTTGCTTTTTCTTGAGAATGGGTTTGAAATGGATGTATGATATATCACTTTTTCTATGGGCTGTCTCGTGGCATTCACCTGCTCTAGTCTCTAAGCAATACAAAAGTCCATAAATCTTGGTAAGTGATTCCATTTTATATAAAAACGAACATCACAAGCAATGCTTGTCCATCTCGGCAGAGAAGAAGATGCCCTTGTATGGCGCCTGGCAAGATGATATGCCAAGAAATAAGCTTTGCTGCCACACCAGGTCACTTGTGTTCCCTCAAGCACAAGCTTACATGAACTGCCTTGTTCACAGCCACATGTGTGATTAAGGTAGTTAAAAGGATTTAAACCAATTTGTTCCCCAGAATGAATATTGCAATCTACATCAAAAGGTTCCACAGTATCCTCCATCAAACATAAAAGTTGTAATGAGTCCAGTAGTAAATAGACCCTCGGAGGAGCTTTGAAGAAATATATTGGATGTTTTAAGTCAACACCTTCATTGAATATCCTAAAGGTGCTTTTTCAAGAGGCAAGTGGATTTTCTGTTTTTTTTAAGACATTTCGCTTCTCATCCAAGAAGCTTCCGAGCTGAAGAAGCTTTTTGGATGAGAAGCAAAGAAAAACCAGAAAGTCCAGTTGCCTCTTGAAAAAGCACCTTTGGGACAGTCATGACCTGGATGACTGAATCTCCCTAGAAATTTACCTGCATTGAATGTGGTGGCCCCTGCCCCCTTCTAGAGGCCCAAGAAGGCCCTCAAGTGGAGAGAAGTTGTGTACTCCTGGCTTAGGACATTAGCGCTTCCTAGTATGCTTCTAGTGAATAGAACGCAGAAAAAGAAATAGATTGTGGGTACAAATATCACTGTGGGAGTGACATGGGTAAATTAATGATACAGAAGAGTACAGTTAGAAAGGTTTAAATCTCTCTTTTCCTCTTTTCTGTTCCATTAAGTACATGGCATGGAAGTAAGGTGAACGTGTTTGGAAAAGGCTTCCCTTTTCTGGATCTGAAAGGTTTATTCTTAGCGGTTGGCATAACAGACATCAAGGCTGAGCACAGAGAGATATGTGTGTTGTCTATCTTATACTGCCTGCTAACAGCTGCACTGATAAAGTGAACATTTCAAATGACTGTAATTTTCTGCTTCCCAGTTATCAAATGTGTCACATAAAGAACAGTAAAAACAGAGAACTCTTGTACTTTCCTTTGCATCAAAAGAGTTTTGAAAAACACAGGTTCATAAAGACAATGCTGGAAATCGTGACTGTACAGATCTGACAGGGTTTTAAACCATTGAAAATAAAGAACAACTATTAAAAAAACATCCTGAACTAGTTTTGGAAGGTACATGCAGAATGTCTTGGGTTCAACCCCTGGTATCTTCAGCTAAGGGAAAGTAGCATTAGTTTTAGCAATAGCGCTTACATACCACTTCATAGTGCCCTCTCTGAGCAGTTTACAGAGTCAGCCTATTGCCCCCAACAATCTGAGTCCTCATTTCACTGACTTCGCAAGGCTGGAAGGCTGAGTCAACCTTGAGCCTCTCAGAATCGAACTCCAGGTGTGTGGGCAGAGTCAACCTGCATTCTAACCACTGCGCCACCACATATTTAAAACTAAGAAAAATCTTTGCTTGTGTCCTTACAGCCATATGAGTTAGGGTAGACAATACTGAAGTAGATGGGTTTAGTCTACTATAGTCCTATGTTTCCCAGGTTTTTTGTTGCCAATGTTTTTATTTCTTTTATTTTAGATTCAGGCCCCTCAGCAGATCACAACAATAATATCCACTAATCCAAGATAACTGCAATGGAAATTTTTTGAAATATCAGTAGGAATATATTTAGCTAGAAAACCTTGCAAAAGAGAGAATTCTACGAATTGCCTTATATCCTTGTAGTTTGTTGGAGTTTCTGCACTAAGAGTCACTTTTGAATTGTGATGACTGGGCAAGGCCTAGAACTGCCTTCTCTGGTCACTGGCACAGCCTCGCTAGTTTTCAGTAGAATAATGGGAATTGTAGTCTAATATACCTAATATACCTTGAAGCCACCAGTTTGGAGAAAACTTACCTAAAAGTAAACACGGGTTTAATTTCCCTTCTTGTCCATGCAAGAAAATGTAATTTGCACATTTGAATGCCTTCACAATAAAGATGCCATGCTGGAAATTCAAAAGTGTCTAGATCACGGCTATTATTTGGAAATAGCTGCTGTGAACATTTGTAATGACCGATTTCCTTTACTGTGTTTTCTGTGCAAGCAGTTGCCACCTGTAGGGATTATGATCTAAGCATGCTTGTTGAGTAATGGATGCCTTGTTTCATTTCCCTTGTCCCTCTCCTGTCCCCTTAACAGCTGTGTAATGGAGGCTCGGTCACAGAACTTGTCAAAGGCCTACTGAAGAGTGGTCAAAAGTTGGATGAAGCAATAATCTCATACATCTTAAGAGGTGCCCTTCTGGTAAGGATGCCCATTTGGCTTCTATGACAAAATCGGGTGCAATGTAGCCATTCTGAGACACATTCCATGTGAAAGGGAAAAAATTGCTATCTGTTTACTGCAGCTGGTGATGATTGTATTGAGACTGTGATATAGTAGACAGAAGTTCCTACAGTGCAGGCACAGATTTTTTTTCTGTTTTTTTTTGTTTTTTTCTGACATTATATAAGTATATGAGTAAAAACCATTTTTCCTCTCCTTTTTTTCTCATTATGGACACTCAGGGTCTTCAACATTTGCACAATAATCGCATCATTCATCGTGATGTCAAGGGGAACAACATTCTGCTAACAACAGAAGGAGGAGTCAAGCTTGTTGACTTTGGTAATCCTTCCTTCCTTCCTTCCTTCCTTCCTTCCTTCCTTCCTTCCTTCCTTCCTTCCTTCCTTCCTTCCTTCCTT
>JANHGC010003383.1:60477-70786 GCA_027560395.1 Boaedon fuliginosus
TCCTTCCGTCCTTCCTTCCTTCCTTCCTTCCTTCCTTCCTTCCTTCCCCCTAGTTTGTGGATATGAAAAAAAGGTTATTGCTCTCAATTAGCCTTCATCACATTTAGCCGAAAACCAAAATAGTACTCTGGGCCTAAAAACTAACATTTCATTTAAATTTGAAGTACAACAGTTACATTTGAATGTGATTAAAATTAAAAAGCCACTATATAAAGCCAGATGAAAGAAACTGGTGACTTTGTTTCCAAGAAAATTTGTTGATTTGTTTTTGATAGTCAAACAATAATAATTGAAAAAGGAATTACAGATTAAAGCCAGTATCACTGTAAGAAAAAATAAGGCTCCACTTTCAGTGTCCCTTGGGAATAAGTTGGACTAAATTTACATGGAAAGGGCCAAACTGCAAACGTTAAACTGCAATTTGAATAAGTCCATCACAGCCCATCATGGCTTACTAATTCCCTGGTACCCCAAATCCAATGAACTCAAGAACAGATACCTGTAGAGATTCTCAGTCATCTGGGTCACGGTTGTCCCAAAGGTGCTTTTTCAGGAGGCAACTGGACTTTCTGGTTTTTCTTTTTGAAGACGTTTTGCTTCTCGTCCAAGGAGTTTCTTCAACTCTGACAGGATAGATAATCCTTCCATTCCCCACTCTCCTGTCAGAGCTGAAGAAGCTTCTTGGTTGAGAAGGGAAACGTCTTCAAAAAGAAAAACAAGGAAGTCCAGTTGCTTCTTGAAAGAGCGCCTTTGGGTCAAGAACAGATGCCACTTGTGACCTGGAGGCCAGAAATTCATTATCAATGTGTACTCAAAATACTCCATTTTAAGTAGACAAGCACTTGGGCTAAAGCAACAGCAGCTTCATTACTAACCACTTTAACAACAAATGGTAAAGGGTAGAAATCACTGTTCATCTGGTGCCACCTTCCTAGGGCAATAATTAGCAGGAGCTGCTAGAGTGAGCTGCAGGAAATTGGCATCAATGCCAAAAGAAACAATGCCTGTTAGGGGAAAAAAAAGGCTAGAAAGAGAACAACATTAGTAGTTAATTTTTTTCTATGTTTTGCACATAATTGCCTTGTTGCATTCCCACAGAGGAACACAAGATCAAAATGAAGCAGGAGTGGGAAGGTATTTGTGAAATTAGCTGTATTTTATTTAGAGAGAGGAGGTGTGTAAAAGGAGCCATGGAGTTGGAAGAGGTTTCTGCCTGGTGTGTGTGTATATATCTTATATATTTATAGCACTTCAACTGAACAAATAGTCATTTATTTCCAAAAATGAAATTTCTGTGCTTTGCAAAACCAATGCTTAAATTGGAACTAAATGCAATATTCATTGTACAACTATCAGTCCACCTCTAAAACAAGCGGTCTTTTAGATTTCGGTGTGTATGTATGGAGTATATGGACAGAGCAAAATTGATACGATCTTTCAGTTACTGATACAATTTATCTACGATTTTCCTCTTCTCAGTTTTTTCAGAGGATCTGGGATTTTGCAGTTTGCTGAATGTTCTGAAAGCTTTTTGTGCCCTCTTTCAAAACTGGAGAAAAGTAGTTTAACTCTTGTTTTTTTTTAATCTCAGGTAAAGTAATCTATAGCCTTAGAGAAATGTTTGGAACATGTAATTTGAACTTTATTAGTACACAGGAAAGCACATAGCCATTTAAAAAACCAACTAACCAAGGGTAAATCCTCCAGCAGAATTTGAAATTGATCTGCCAATCATCTTCACTCCTTCTGGAATGGTGATGAACCAGCAAGCCAATCATTCCTCTCTTTCAACTGACCAATAGGAATTGATAGGACAGTATCCTACCAACAGTATCTACTAGTGAGGCAACTGCAGTACCCATACTGGAGAATTGTTTCTAAAAAAAATCATCTCCTTCTTCTTACACAAAAAAGAATAACAGAATTGGAAGGGACCTTGGAGGTCTTCTATTCCAACTTGCTACTCAAACAGGAGACATGATATCATTTTAGTCAATGGTTGTCCAGTCCCTTCTTAAAAGCCTTCAGTGTTGAAGCACCCACAACTTCTGAAGGCAAATTGTTCCACTGGTTGATTGTTCTTACCATCATGAAATTTCTCCTTAGTTCTAGGTTGCTCCTTTCTTTGTTTAGTTTCCATCCACTGCTTCTTGTCTTGAATTCTGGTGCTTTGGAAAATAGTTTGACCCCCTTCCCTCTTTTTTAACGCTGCCCCTCAAATATTGGAACACTGCCATCTTCTTCTCACTAAACTGGACATACCCAATTCCTGCAATTGTTCTTCATATGTTTTAGTCTTCAGCCCCCCAATCATCTTTGCTGCTCTTCTTTGCACTCTTTCCAGGGTCTCAACATCTTTTTTATATTGTGGTGACTAAAGCACTGAAAGGAGATGAAAGACACACCCCTTCAGTAAAGCTTAGATGAAGCTGCCTAATATCAAGCCATCATTTTTCCTGTAATGAAGATCCCTTTGAAAGTTGTTAAGGAGACATGATATGCCATTCGCTTTGAAGCCAGGCACTAGGTTGTTCCTGCATTAGGACCTTAAATGGAAGAGAAAAATCTTACTTCTTTTAGGCTAGAAGGACTTGAATGTATCGCAAGGGCATTTGCACAATCCCGCTGTTATCTAATTCACTGCAGTAACCGGGTCATCTCATCCCCAACTACAAACAAAAGAGGAAGAAAAGAGATTTAAAAATCCAAGCAGCCTGCAGCAATTCTTTGCCTAAGAGAAGTGGGTGGGAGGCAAGTGAATACTCTTGGCTAGATCAAGGCAGCATCCCATGGGAAAATCCTGGTAGAAAGACTGAAACTCAGGAGCCTAGAGAAGAAGTGAGCAAGGACTTCAACAGGGCTGCTCACCAAGCACAAGGTCTGCAGGGATTTATTTCACAAAGAAAAGAATATGCTGCTGTGCCCCCCCCCCCCAATTTGGGCTTCACTGAAGCTGAACCAGAAATAAATTTGGTTCAGCTGCTGAACTGAGTCAATGTTACAGGATCATAGAAGCCTGGGGTTGCTTTTGAACTATTGCAGAATCTTCACATGGAAGATGTGTGAGAATTACAGAAAATATCAACGTTCAGTCAAGTAACCCGTAATGGATGAATCTAGACCTTCTCCAATTTTCTGGAGAAGACTGTGACCTCCACAGCTGCAATAGAGGTAGTCCTTGACTTATGACCACAATTGACCCCAAAACTTATGTTGCTAGGTGAGACACTTGTTAAGTGAGTTTTGCTCCATTTTATGACTTTTCTTGCTACATGAATCATTGCAGTTGTTAAGTTAGTAACATGGTTGTTAAGTGAATCTGGCTTCCCCATTGACTTTGCTTGTCAGAAGATTGCAAAAGGTGATCACCAGACCCTAGGACTCTGCAACCGTCATAAATGTGAGTCAGTTGCCAAGCATCTGAATTTTGATCATGTGACCATGGGGATGGTCATAAGTGTGAAAAACAGCCAGAGGCCACTTTTTCCAGTGCCATTGTAACCTTGAACAGTCCCTAAATGAACTTTTGTAAGTCGTGGATTACCTCTGCTGATACCAAATGTCCAGGATGTGAACAGAATAAGAGAGCTGCAACAAGGACTTTGACTGGGTTCCTTAAGTAAAGGATTTTCTTGAGCTACGTGCGATTCTTTTAAATTTTTCAGGCTGCAGGATCTGTTAGAAAAATTTTGTGCACAGCTTTAGTGATAAAAAAACATTGGCTGTGTTCCACATAATTTTCTTTCTTTCTTTCTTTTGCCCTTATTTCCTCCCAGAATTATAGCAAGTTCTTGTGCCTTAAGTGATTCTTAAACTATGGAGCAGCAGGCCAGCTCCAAAAACATTTAAGTTAAATTTGCCTAGCTTGCAAATTCTCCCCCAGTTAGTGGGAAAATGTGCAAATCTATTGACATTGATTTTTCTCTCAGGCATTATATGGAAAGGTAAACAAGTTACACAGCAAATGTTCAGAATGTCTTTTCTTATTACAGGTGTTTCTGCACAGCTCACCAGTACCAGGCTGAGGAGAAACACTTCAGTTGGGACACCATTTTGGATGGCTCCTGAGGTAGGTTCTAGCTATAATGTGCTGCGTCTGTTGCATATCTTGTTTATTCAGTCCTGCTAGATGTGCTGCCCTAATTCTCTAAATCAGTCAGTAAAATTTTTTTTTGACAACTTTAAGATCTGTGGATTTCAACTCCCAGAATTCTTCAGCCAGTGAAATCTTAGTTACCTGTTTTAAATCCTTTGATGACTAGCATTATAACCAAGAGAAATAACAGTTTAGGATTTCCCTCGATTTATATACCAACAATGGATAATGAAATAAATCTAGTTGTTTGCAGGATTGTGGTTTTGAAATGTATGTATGTATGTATGTATGTATGTATGTATGTATGTATGTATGTATGTATGTTTATTTAATTAATTTATAGAACATATGGCTGCCTATACTCCATAATGATTTCATCCAGTCTTTAAATACATGCTGTTCAGACTAAGGGACATGTTGTATATTATCATTTTTCTACGTTTCCTTCACTTCATTTAATAATGCAATTGGGCTTTCAAAGGTGGTGATAGCCATAACAGGGCTGCCGATAAAGAAAAGTGAGGACAGAGATTCACATTTAAAAATAGGTAGGCCTAAGAGGATGGAAGTTTAGAGAGGCACACCAAATGCATTTGGTAGAAGTAGAGTAAAGAAAGAAAGAAAAAAGAAAACAAAAGTAGAAGGTGGTAAAGTGGAGTGAACAGAACAGTTGAAAGGTCTGAAGAGCACTTGGAAAATGAACTGACTTGCTCTGACACGAGGAAACCCTGCAACACTTTTGAGGATCTCTTGTGTTATTAATCCTGCTTGTTAATGATTCAGCTTGTGCAATTCTTTTCCCAATGCTTGATTTACTACACTTTTCAGTTCAAACTTGTAAAACACAACAGACAGGATATGTGGTATTTCTCTCACCCCTTGACTGATGCTTGTTTTATCCTAGGGAGAAAAATGGCTGAGGGGAGATTTACATTCACTTAGTCTCCACAGTTACTAAACATGTTTTATTATTTGAGCCTGATTTTTGTCTAGAAATAGAAGAGAAGGCTGAGGAATGCCCTAAAAACTACAGAAAGTCTTTTGTTCAGTCGTTATTTCTTCTTAAAAACAACACATTTGTGGGCCTGTAAAGCATTAAATAATTTAATGAAAGTCGGACAGTCTGTGATCTGAATCCTTGTTTAGTGCAGCCTCCAGAGCTACTTCTGATCACAATTACTGAAAAACAGTGATGTTGTTTGGATGCCAGGACAGTGTAGACCCTCAAATAGGATCATCACTGGAAAAAAAAACAGAAGAGAAAGCAAACTTCATATAAGACCCCAAGAAGATCACCAACAAAATCATGCCACCTACCCAAGAGGTGGAAAATGAGGCTCCAACAAAAAACTTACCCTTCTCTGCATTAACACACAGATTGTATTGTAACATGCCTTGTCCGTTTAAAACAAAAGTGTCTCTACGGAAGACAAACAAAATTATGAGAGCGAGCCTGTGTTGGAGATGATGTGCTGAATTAGATGCGGGGAGACCTAGTTCCTAGAGCTGAGCGTCCTGCTGTAAAAGATGACGTGCCATAATTATAACAGAGTTCCATTCATGCTCTCTAAACGATAACTTGAAATATCAAATGTGTATTTCACTTGCTTCTATCCATTCAGCACCTTTAATTAAGGTGTTTCAAAAGTATATTTGTGTAAGAAAAGCTAGCTCCTGACAGAAATGACAGAACTATGAAATTGCAAATAGAAAGGTCAGCTTTAATATTTAAAATGATTTGGCAATAACATTGCACTGGATTTATTTGGTGCGTGTGTGTGTGTGTGTGGGAAATGCCTGCTCCGCACAGTGCTGCCTTTCCCCACAGCGCCTCTTATTCCCTGCTCAGTGACCCTGAACATGGGGCTAGAGGCCATCCCTAAGTTAATAGGTTTAGGTTTCTTTACTCTCTCATTTGTTCTCTTACTGGCTTGGTTATTTTATTCTATGCCACAATGCCATTTAAATAAGAGGTAGAGTCTGTTCAGTTTTAGGAAAATAATACAATTTCTCAACCTTGGAGACTTCAAAATACATGTTGAGGAATTCTGGGAGTTGAAGTTCACATGTCTTAAAAATTGCTGAAATTGAGATACACTGATATTATTTAGAGAAAAATCAAGATATAGAATAAACTTTACTTTTCAGATGTCTCAAAGGCATCGGAGAGTTCTCATGATATAACTATATTTTTATAGTTGTGGGCAAATTTTAGTGGATCAAGACTAGAGGGTTCAGGAATGAAAAAGAAACAAGATGGATGTGTGATTTTATCTGTGTGTGTAAATCTTTGGTTATTCAGGTTTTCTCCCCCATAAAATTGGAAGAATCTTGGCGACTTTATCTGTGTGTTTATATACAGCACATGGTTATTGATACAGGATATATTTTTTGCTTTTTTAATACGCTTTTTTTCAAGTGCAATTATATTAAATTGTAGTACTAGGAACTGTGTTGCCTAAGCAGTTAAGAATCATTGTTGAAGTATTCTGAAACATATGAATATTTCTGTTACATATTATTTAGGTGCTTTAAGTTACTAAGTAGTTTTAGGAAGGATACAAAATGTGGGTATAAATATAGTTAATTTACTTTTTATTTTTATATACTGTATTGCTTTCCATGCAAAATAGCATTCAAACAAATTACCATACAGTATAAAAAGATATAGCTAAAATACAGAATAACATTAAAACTATATAAAACTAAAGATAGAATAGCTTAATTAAAAAGAAAAAAAGGAACAGCTTGAAATGAAAAAAAAAAAAAACCTTATATCTGAATAAAATGGTCTTTGCCAGCTTCCGAAGGGCATCCTAGATAGAACTAGCTTGGCCTCAGTTATCAGCAAACTTCAGAGATCAATAATGAAAATCGAGAAAGTTCATCTTTCATAGTGCCAATAAGTATGTGTCCTATAGTGACAAGTTACAAAGAAGAATCTTAAGTATCTGGAGACTCATGTGATTTATTATTATGTACGCAGTGTAAAATCATAGCTGCCAATTCTTTAGCTGGGGTTGGAACTGAGTTCTTCCCAGGAACCTAGAATGTCATCCTATATTGGCCTAGTATATATGTGCAGTCCAAGCAGTGTGGCCTTTTGTAATTGACAGATGGAAATTTTGTCAATTGCAGATTTTCTAAGTGCTGTCCAGTGTTTTTTTGGTATGGCACCCTGTGTGATGATAGGTACTGAGACCATTATGGGCCATTTATGCCATAAATTTTCAACTTCACTCTTCAGATATTGACCCTTCATGGACTTTTCCGATTCTTTTATTCTACTATTCCCTGGTATTCCCACATTAATTATCACTTCATTTTTTTTCAACCACAGTTAAATCTGGTGTGTTATGAACCAAGATGTATCAGTTGGCCTTCCGCAAAGCCATGAAGACCTGGCTTTGTCGGCGGGCCTGGAACTGACTACCTCTCCCTGTTGAATGTTGTTGATTGCTTGTTTTAAAATTTTTAAATTGTATTAACTGTTTTCTTTTAATTGTTGTGAGCCGCCCCGAGTTCCCTTTGACTGGGGAAATGAGGCGGGGTATAAATCTAAATAAATAAATAAATAAATAAATAAATATACTGATATGGGGGGGAGGGGCATGCAATGGCTCAATGTTTAAAGAAGCTGATAGCCTAGGTTTAAGATCTGAGCACTGCACAACAGGGTGAGCTCTTGTTACTTCCTGTAGATCATGCTAACCTAGCAGTTCAAAAGCATGCAAATGCAAGTAGATAATTAGGTACCACTTTGGTGAGAAGGTAACAGCATTCTGTGTGCCTTGGTGAATAGTTATGTTGGCCACATGACCACAGAAGCTTCTTTGGACAATGCTGGCTCCCTCATGTAAGAAATGGAGATGAGCACCACCCTCTGGACAGGGGAAATTTTTATACTGATATAGAATAATTACATTTCTAAAAAAGTAGAAACCTTCTACTTACCAAGAACAATAGCTAGTATTTAAGTGGCTTTCCTTTTTCTAAATCGCATTGAGCAGTGTCATTGTTATGGTAGCTTCAAAGACATTTTTGTTTTGCCATTGTTGAACTTGTGCACATCTAAGTTTTGTTCTTTGTTTTTATTCCTTATGTTTAATTCATCAGTTTGTTTATCCCCTCTGCTGGAGAAGGAAACCTCTTGGCAAAAACCACAATATTCCAGTAAATTTGTGGGTGCCAGACACTTCTTTTCAGCAGACAACAAGATTTTAGCCCTAAGCAACATGAAAGAGCATCTGGAGGATTCTTGTACAAAGCTTTTCTCCCTGTAGGTTGCTATATACAAAAAGACAAGAAAATTAAAAGCTACTTATGAAGAATACCTTTTAAAAAATGGAAATTAGTAGCTACAATTAACATCAGTGATGATGTCTGCTTCTACAAATAGACTATGTCCAAAAAAGCTATTGAAGAAATGACAGATGTAGAACATATTTTATCTGATAAGATAGAGATGACATCAACAGTATCTTTACACCTGAGAGACCAAGAAAATGACTCTGGAAAGGATATTTCACTGAAATTACAAAAGAAATTGCCTAAAGTTTTAAAATAAGAGGGAAATACTAATGATAAACCAAAGGAACTAGATTGAATTATAAACTTCATCTCCAAAAGAGGCAAAAGTCTCTTTCTGGTTGCCTAACGTGCCACCACGTTAGTGGCGCTCTAATGCTGTAGAGCTTGCCTTTTGGTTCTTGCTAAGAGCAAAAGTGGTGCACAGTACATATTTTTCCCCAGTCAGAAAAGGCAAACTTTTGTTAAACAGAAAGGGACATATATAGTCCTGGCCTTAGGGGCCAATGTAGACTCTGTAGCTGTCTTGGTTGACTTTTTGCAACCATTTAAGACAATGCTGAATAATTGCACACTTTTTTGCTTAATATATATATTTTAAAAGAAATCATGTAAAATAAGCTTTAACCTTTGATAATACATTTCCCATGTCCAAAGTTTTGGCTTTTTTTTTTAATTAAAAAAACACCAGGTAATTTTTTTCTGTAAGATATCAGTCGGTATCACAGCCACTACAGCCCTTGGATCTGAAATGGTTTTTTCAAAAGCATCTCTCAATTCACACAAATATATTATCTGCTTCAGCTCTTACCTCGATAACTATTCTTGGCAATCAGTTTGTATAAGGCCAATATTAAGCTGACCCACAGAGTGTTGTTGATGATAGAGATCTTTAATGCATCATCACAGGGCTAGTAACTCTGATAATTAAAATGCAACTATTCTGAGCAATTTGTGTCTCTTGTGTAATTAACAATTATAAAGTTCATAACAAAGCTTAACAGCTGCTGTCAAAAATATCCATCATCTCTTCTTCATTATATTGCCTGAGGCAGACTGACTGAGATTACTGCCAATGATATTCTGTGTTTCCAACTGAGATTTTAGTACTGCAATAATGTCATTTAGGATTATAAATCTAAACCAGTAAAAATAATGTTTCCTTCACAAAATGAGAAATAAGACTAGAATGTTAAAAGCAACAGCGTTTATCTGTCAGTGTTTCACATTGGTGAAGAAATCATTCCTATAGATGGGGCTTTTAAACTGGAGTTTGGGATCCTGTGGGTGTTGTATGCAAATCTGAGGAAGCATAAGCAGAGATCCTGAGTCTCCAGCTTTGTATTCTACCTTAGCACTCTGCCTCTGGAAAGATTTTAAAAAAATAAGGAGACTTTTTCATCATGTACTACCGGTAAGACTGTGTTGTTGTGGCTTGGCAGTGTCCTGCGGATCTGCCAGCCAATTCTGACTTGGAGAGAGACCTGGAGCCAGAGTCGGATGGAAGGGAGGAACTGGCTGCTGATACTGTGCCTATGGCTGGGCCGTCCACTAGTTATCAGGAGGCCTCGGCTTCTGATAGCAGTGGAGAAGGGGCCTTGATTAACATGAGAACATGGAGGTTAATTAGAAGGCAGCAGCAGCAGCAAAGGAAGGGAAAAGGCCGAGGCACAGCTGACCGGTAATTGGTCACACCCCATATGACTTAAAAGGGGTGTGGTTGGGAATGGACCCTTGCAGAGAACAACTTGTTGGATTTGTATGGTGTGTTTCTGGTTGCTGTTCAGAAGATTCTAGTCTTGTGTGTATTTGTTTGGAAGAAATCTCTTCTTGTAGTCTGAACTCTGAATATTCTGTTAAGTATTCTGATTAATTACTGTGTCAACCTTATCTCGTAGGTTTGGC
>JANHGC010003383.1:70886-81211 GCA_027560395.1 Boaedon fuliginosus
GCATTCTGTACCAGTTGAAGTCTCCGGGTGCTCTTCAAGGGCAGCCCCATGTAGAGCGCGTTGCAGTAGTCCAACCGTTTTACCAATTGTTTTGGTAATCACATGGTAATAAAAAAAAATTCAGCTTTCCCCCATTGACTTTGCTTGTCAAAAGTCAGCTAGGAAAGTGGCCAATGGTGATCACATGCTGTAAGTTTGAATGACCGCTGAACCAATGGTTGTTGATCGGGGAAGAGAGGCGGGGTAGAAATCGAATTAAATAAAATTTTATAAATAAATAAATAAATCAAGGACTACCTGCATTTTGTTTGCTCCAGCCACATCATACGAAGCAGCCTTCAGAATTGGCTTATATTCAACTCAGTTTGAAGATTATTTTCAGACCTGCTATCACCAATCCCGCAGTACATATGAGAAGAAATTTTAGAATTATTGCAAGCTGAATATTGTTACTGGAGTAAAGTGGGAACAGATGCCAACAAACACAAACTTTAACACACTTCAGAGATTAAAAGTGAATTAGGCCCCGAGCGTATTTATAGTTTCTGGGAAGATTTTGGGCCTGGCTTCATTTTATGATATCAGGAAATATAAGTACCCAAATCTGTTTCATTATGCTAATCTATTGCATATTCCTATCTGGTCCTGGGGATGATAATACTTGTCGCAGGGATCCAGGAGAGAACAGTTACACTGTCAAGTTAATTCATGTAAGCCTTGTAAGAATACCTTGAACCCCAACATTCCAAATATCTTCCAATTTAAAATGCCTCCTTACTGCAACTCTCTGCATGACAATTGAATAAACTGAATTTTTATGTCACACTGTAGTCTCATTATCCAAACAATTAGGAGGAGACAATTGAATGCAATCCCCTAGTCATGCCCTGATTTCCCCAGTTTAACAGATGGCAAGAAAACCTAATTGAACCTTAAAGATAAAAATCAGAAAATTCAGGAAAATACCATATATGGAATATCAGAGTATAAAATAAGCATCCAAACAGATTCAGTATGCTTAACTTAAATCTTAAATCTAAATAGCTATGGAAAGAAATTAATCTCATGATGAAAAGTGAATTGTGAAAAAATATTTTCCGGATTTTAAGGAAAAAATATCCAAGTAACTTGTGTTAGCGATAGAGGATATCCCCCAAGATAAGGGGGTACTCAGCAAAAGATTATGAGATTGGTAGCACAGATATAGGCAGCAGACAATTACGCTGGTGTTGTAAAAGTTTATTTTACAGTAAAACAAAGTCTATATACAAGGTCTTCAGCAGTCACAATAAACGTTGTCTTCTTACCAGTCCAGTCATACATTGTTAGTCCAGTTCAGGTTGCCAATGCACAGCAGCAAAAACCCAAACCTCCCACCCACTTGCTCTCTGCCTCGGGTCAGGGGGCATGCCAGTCCCTGGCTCTGGCCTTCCCCAGGGCTTCTGCCCACATGCCACCTGCTTGCCCTCCACCTCGCTCACCTTCCGAAGAACTGCCTTGGTGGGGGGGACATGGCGAGGCTTGGCCACCTTTCACGAGAAGGCTTTCCTACTCAGTTACATGCCAGAAGCCATGCCCACCAAGCCATACCCACAGAGCTGGTAGCAACAAAAATTGAATCCCACCACTGACACATTTGGTCTCCAACTCTTGCTCACAGGCTCAATCTTCTACCTTACAGGGCTGACAGGGAGTCACTGGCTCAAATTTCCCAAACTTGAGTATGGACTTGATCCTGGTTCTTTTCAGTCCTGTTTAATATCTTAACCATTACACTGGGTGAGACTCAATAAATTGGGATCGTTCGTTACTGGCAGCCTCAACATAATTTTTTAAAAATGTCACCTCTGTCCATGAAAAATTGTCAGCTATCTTCATTGTACTGTAATCTGTACAGGCCCACTGTAACCTGTCTTTCTTAATTTTCAATCCAGCATTCCACATACATTGACTCACACTTTCAAATTTCATAGCTGTCTCTGCAAGAAGTGTCTAAGTAGGTTGTAGTTCAATTCAATGGTGGGCTGCTGCCTGGTCGGACCAGTTCGCGTGAACCAGTAGTTGTGATCACTGGTTGGGCCTGCCCACCCATCCCTGCGCTATCCTTTCCATATATGATTAACTTTCTGGCTCTTTCCCCCACCCGCGCTGCCCAGCTGAGTTCTGCACCATGCCTGCTGTACTCACCAGAGCTGCCTGAGTAGATTAGCTACATGTTTGAAGCTGCGTTTCAATCCCAAAAAGGCTGCATGCACATTCTGTGATGAAAGAAATTGGGATCAGTCATACATAACACAGGCATTGGCGTTGTACAGCAAATGGCCTCATCCAGCACAATTCAAACTTGGGTAACTCTTTTCTAATTCTGAACTATATTATTCATTATTTGGTGTCCATGGCATGAATCATGTGTCGATTAAGAATGCTGTTTGACTTCTTTTTTTTTTTTACAATGGGGCTGACTGAAGATGATTGAACATATACATATTACGTTGTTTGATGTTTGATATTTCAAAAGAGAAAACAAAAAGCAATTGATTTTGCAGTGCCGGGTAAAATTAATTGAGACTTCTGAGTCACTTGCCTTGAAAGAAGTTATTTACATGACTTCAGGGAGGTGACTTTATTGGGAGCAGATGTTCTGAAGAAGTGGTTATAGAAATTAAATATGAAAAATATGCTAATGTCCCACCCCACAATAATGATGAATAATGTTACAGCAGGGCATGGCTATAGTAGCATTCAGGGTCAACAGATGACTCCAGATCCTAATATTGTGAAAAATAGGGAGAAAAATATCCTTATTCACTTTTTACCTGCCGTATATATTATTCCTAAACCATGCTTACGTGGGCTAATAGGGCACGCATGTGTTGTTGGCCCTCAAAAAGGTTTAAGTGGTCAATTATCTCTCATAGTAATATTTAGCCCTCTACATACCTAATCTTGCATGAGGCTGAACTCGCCCCAGTCAGTTAACCATGTCATGGGAATTGCAAAACTCAGTCAAATGTCCTGTTTTGCATTTCTGAAAGTTTACTTTATTAAAATATACATAGCCATAGATCAGTCACGCCAAAGTTTAAACATTTATTATATAGCATCCAATAAAAAGCTACTCATCCCTGCGCTAGATACATCCTGGGAAGGAATCAGGTCTCAAAATTTCTAATTGTCATAGTTATGTACAATATTTGGCTCCTCTTGGCTACAAACTAGAGATATGAAGATAGTTTTAGTAATCTTTTATAGAACTTTTAAGTAGTCTTTTATCCATTTTTGCCCACTATAGTTGAGAAAATATGTATGTATATTCTTTGCCTCCTAGAGTCCAATCCACATCTTTATGACTTGATACACTGCAAAATATTTGAAGGATCATTTGTGCCATTGTGTGCTGTCCACACTTTGGAACTATCCTCCTTGAGATTCGGACCATGCAAAGTACTTATACCCTCTCCATTATGGGCTGCCTGCATCAATCTCTTTTTGTTTTTGTATTAATCTATATGCTAATTTCCAATTCTACCTCTTCATTAACCATCAATCCATATAAGCCTTATTTCCATTGCCATGACAGTACTGTAAGATGTGTATATTACACACATCAATATTATATGACTTAGTTAGTTCTGAACACCCTTGTGTAGTGAGGGCACACACCTAGAAGCTTTGGAATGAACAGGAATAACGCAGCTAAGTCAGCAAAAATACAGATACGTTATTTTGTGTAGATGTTTTTCTTTACTCAAACAAGTTTAAGTCCAATAGTACAGTCTGAGTTATTACACAAGCAGTAAAGTAGTTCTGTAAATGAAGTTGAGATAAACATAGTCTTCTTACTGGCAATCCAAGGTCAATACACAAATCAGTCCAACAGAGTAGCGTTCAGTAGCAAACTCCAATCAGTAACAACAAACCGCAACCACCAACCACCAAGCCAAGCCAACCCAACCAACCCAGCCACAGACTGAGTTACAAGCTTCTTCTTATTAGCAACATAGCTAATGGAGTAAGCCAATCAGAATAACACTATAATCAACATCGCTGCTAGGACCTAACCCTAATCCTAAACTGAACCACAAGCAGTAGACGTAAAATAGGGATCGGCTATGGGGACAGCAAATGTCATATTGATATAGATTTCTGTTCAGTTGAAGGTTGGGTGGAAAATCTTTTAAGGTAACACTGGAAAAAGACTCTAAGAGTTATAATCCTGGTATTCACTGAAGGCGTAAGTTTGGGCAAGGCTGGTCTGAATGATGACTTGTGATTTTGTAAAAAAACAACCTCTTGATCCCTCTGAACCTTAAATAACCCCAACTCAGCAGACCTATCTCAACAACTCCTGAGTCCTGGGAAGCATTTTTTCTCTGTGTACCTCTCTATTTCTTTCAAAGCATCTCTTCCTGAGACATGTCTAGGATGATAACTGCTACATTAACAATTGCCTTTTCTAAAGTGGTGGAGTGTTTGTTAAGACAGCTCTTCAATGTAAAGTGCTGACTTAGTCATTTCCCCCCTTTTTTCTCCCAAAACTGGAAGTCTTTTAAGCTGTGCATGTATTAATTTGTTTATGGCTCAATTTAATTAATTAGATTTGCTGTCCACTTCCTCTTTCTTATAGATCGTTCTCATTGTGCTTATCAGTCATACATGCTACTAGTGAACTGAAGTTTCTGTCTATAAATTAGATGTATGTTTTCCCCAACTCATAAAAAGGAAACATCAAGAACAATCTTGAGATTTGTAGAAGTTCACTTAACTTAACAATATATTCGTGGATGGGAAAATCCCTGAAATAGCTCTCCCTATAGGCAGAAAATGAGGTGTGACTAAGAAAATGTGGAAAGCCACAGGAGGGTTATATAACGGCATAGTCTGAAGAAGAGGAAGTCTCAATGGATGGAGCAGAATTTGGTTCTGTTGTAAATCCCACTTGCTAATGTTGAATTGGAAGCTATAAATGTATGCTGCCTCATGTGCCCTTTTCTGTTTCTTTTTGACAGATAACATCATGTGAGAACACTAAAACTTTATTGCCTATCTACACCCATAGTTACAAAGGTCATTTCTTTCAGGACATTGCAACTTAACACTCTCTAAAGTAGTACATAAGTTCCATCTGTATTGTGACTTCTTGAAATAATCTCAGTAATGTTAGAAAGAAGAGCCAAAATATAAAAACAAGGGCTATACCCTATTTTGCCTTCTCAATCATGAGCATGGATATACCTTTCTCCGCTTAATTGTCCATACCACTGCTGAAATGAAGTATGAGTCACAAAAGTTTAACATCATAATAAATGTGTTCATCTTCAAGGTGCCACAAGAGTTTTTGTTCTTTTGTTGGTAATCAATTTATTATAAGAGCTTACTGAAGCTAGGATGCTAATACTTTCAAAATAATAACGACAACAAGAATATGCCAGCTAAACAGCTAAAGAACTAGCACCTGTGACCTCACAATTTTGTGTTTATAACAGTAATAAATACTTATAGAAAAGCTGCACTTTCCTTATCCTTTACATACATGTACGTTATAGGGATAGAAGATAATGCCTCTTAAAATGGAAATGTTAATGAATAACTACAGAACTTATTTCAATTGCTATAATTTCTTGTAATGTTCAGCACCATGAATTTAATTCCCTGAACTGCATTCTGTGGGTAATATTAAATAGTAGGACTGCTAGTTGAGGATTTAAGTTGTAACTATAATAAGAAATATATGAATGGACACTAGTAATTAAGGCAGTGGGTATGTGTACAATTTGTACTTAATGGGAACATTACTGTCTCAGAGGTTAATGTGGTGTGTTCATTGTCTTTTATCTAACAGGTTATTGCTTGTGAACAACAATATGACTATTCCTATGATGCCCGTTGTGATGTGTGGTCTCTTGGGATCACAGCTATTGAACTTGGTGATGGAGATCCACCTTTGTTTGACATGCATCCTGTGAAGACGCTTTTTAAAATCCCAAGGTAGGGCACTAGGTGGCTCTCTTGGCTTACTGGATCTTGCTTGCACTCACAACAGCAATTCAACAGTGAAAATACCTATTTGGTGCATCATTACATCTTAACATTACGTTAATTGGAAGATATGTAGCAATAAATGCTACTGTTGAGAAGGTCTGAATATAAGCAGCAAGATGTTTTAGTAAAAGAATATTCAGATTTTTATTATTGAAGGTTTTTTTTTAAAAAAAATGATTTACTTATTTAGTAAACCACTTTCCATTTCAAAAATAATTTGTTTCCCAACAAGGACAGAAAATACTCTAAAAATGCAATGTTTTAAAGGGGTATTTCTGAAAGAAGAATGTTTGAATGGTTCAAACAGAAGCTTTTTAACTATGCTGGCTCTGGAGCATCTATCTTCTTTCTTTTATTTTCATACAGAAAATAAGATATTATTTCTAAGCATACTTGAAAGTACGAGGAACTACACTTCCTCCCACAAGATTTGTTTAGTTTCTCCTAGCAGGAAGCAAAAGAGAGGGCATTAGAACTGTGAAGTATGAATTATATAATTATATAAAAGTATAACGAATTTATAACATTTATAACAAACAGCCTTTCGGAAGCATTTGCTTTAAAATGATTGTCAGTTTGGAATAGCCTGACACTCCTGGGTTCCCGTTTCAGAAGAAAAGATACCCACCAGCAAATTAGAAAATTAAAACCTTAGACAAGGGGCATATTTGACCCTTTCTTATCTGTACAATCACACGATTATCAGGGGGCTTTTTACCGGGTTCTCCCAGTTGCTATTTGCATTTCTGATTAGGTCTATTTATATGTAGATGAAGCTTTCCAATGTTCTGCACATTATTATCTCTTTCCCACAACTGGGTCGGAGAGCTGCTATCCTCTTTCAGAGATTATTCAAACTTAAACAGCAATTCATTTTTTTAAATTTTTTTTTGCTGTTTGCACTTGTATAGAATGCACAGCAGCAATTAAAGCGAGGGAGAGTTCAAATATGTAAACTAATGCCCATACATTTTTATCAGATAGAAGCTGAAAATGCCTTGAAAGAACAACAGCCTTGATGGAGTATGCCAAATATCAGCAGGCTGAAGAAAGATATATGGAAAGGGCACGTGGATTTTTGCCTTTCAGGCCATGGTGTATCTCATTCTTTTCATGAGTGCTCTAGTTAGCCTGCCAAAATAATACTTTTTACATGAGACAAAACACTGGGCTTAGCAAGCAAGCTCCTTAAATGGCTGTCTTTTTTAAAAAATTAAATAAAATCCCAATTCTTTTACATGAGAAAAATATATACCTCACTCAGGAATATTCCATAGAAGTCACAAAAGAAACTGAAAAAGATCCTTGTATATGAGTATATCAAAGAAGGAAGATGCAAAATAATGTGCAAATTACCAAAACATTGTGCTAATTTTTTACAAATGTTTTTCTTGAGGCTTACAAAGAAGTGTAGAGCCATACATTGATAGACAAATGCAACATGGATGGACAGCTTTGAGAAAAGTCAGGTGAACATGAGATTGGATCGCTAATATAAGGTGGATTTATTTATCAGATTTCTAAGATTGCTCATAACAATTCTGGTGGATTTCAGTATTAAAAACAGTTCAAAACAGTATGGCATATAAAATAAAAATAAGTAAACATCCAGAAAAAACTATAAAAACAGAACCTGAACACAAAAAATTTCCACAAGAAGTTCACAATAACCCGAGTCCAAGGCTCAGGAGAAGAGCCAGGTTTTTGAAGCCAATTTCCATGAGATTAGGAAACAATTAGTGTTTCACTCATAAGATCTCTCCAGAGAAGAGCCATTGTGGCAAAAAAAGAAAAAGGAAAATGTCTTCTTCCTGGCTCTTTTCAGATGGTATTGTTTAATCAGTGGGATTCAGAGAATGCCAAGTCTGTCAATCCTTACAGGACAAACAGAAATGATTCCTTGGATAGCTAGGCCCTGTTCCAAGAAAGGCTTTAAGGTGACTAGCTGATGACCTGGCCTTGCTCAGGTTGTTTTTTTTTTTTTGGTAAAAGAAGTGTCTGGGGCGGCATGTCCTGCTGTGTGGAAGGCCAAGTGCCACCCCGTGGTCCTGTTCGTCTTCACCCGCTTCTTCTTCTTCGTCTTAATCCCCCTCCTCCTCTTCATCCCCCCTCCTCTTCATAATGTTCCTTCCCCTCCTTCTCTTTCTCCTCCTCCCCCTCCTGTCGATCACGTTGTTTTCCATCCTTCTCCTATTGGTTTTCTTCTTCCTTTTCTTCCTTCCTTCATTGTCTTCTTGGCCCTTCCCCTTTTCTTCCTCTTCTGTGATCCTTCTCCTCTATTGTCTTCTTTCCCCTTTTCCTCTTCCTTCTCTTCTTGGTGTTGTTGGACATTTTCTTGCCCCTCTCCCTCCCTGCTGCTGTTCTTCTTCCCTGATCTTCCTGTTGTTAGTGTTCTTGCCCGTTCCCCTTCTTCCTCTTCTTTGCTCCTTCTCCTTCTGTGCATCATCTTCTTTCCTCTTCTCCTTCTTCCCCTCCTCCTCTTCCTCCATTTGTTTTCCCCTCCTCCTCTCCTCTTCTTGGTGTTCTTCCCCCTTATCTCCATTATTCCTCATCTTCGTCTCTCCTCCTTTCATCATTTTCTTGTCTCTCACACTCACCCTCCCCTCTCCCCTTCCCTCCTCCTGCTCCTTGTCCTCCTCTTCATTGTCTTCTTGACTGTCACTCTTGCACTCTCCTGCTGTTGTTGCCTCCTCCTGGTCTTCATAGTGTTTCCCCCCTCCCCCCCATCTCCTCTTATGCCAATCCATAGTTGGTGAAGTCGCTGGCCACCATCCTCTCCTTCTCTTCAGTTTTCGGAGGCCTTTCCTCAGTCAGCCTCCACACAGCAGCATCAGATCCTGCCCGCCAGAGCTCCCAGCAGCAGCTCATTTACACATCGGCATTGCCACTAGTCCCATGCTTTGAGAGCTTCGGTGGATGGAATGCGACGCTGCTGTGTGGAGGCCGACTAAGGAAAGGCCTTGTAATAGTGAGGAGGAGGTGAGGATGGCGGCAGTGGTGGGAAAGGGTGGGTGGCGAGGTGAGGGAGTCTTTGGTTCGGCATGATAGGAGTCATGCATTTGGCGGGCTGGTGGCAATGGGGGAAGAGCAGGCAGCGAGGTGAGGGAGTCTGTGGATGAGCATGAGAGGAGGCACGCGTTTGCTGGGCTGGCGGCTGCCGGGGAATTCTGGGCATCAAGTTGAGCATCTGTGTGGGTCGGCATGAGAGGAACTGTTTAAAAAAGGGCTGTGCTGTGCACACGCATGCGCAGTACAGGTTTTTCGTTTTTCCCCCTCCATTGGTGGGGTGTCCCGTTTGCCTCCTTTTTGGGGGGCAAAATGCTGGTGACCCCTCCCAGTGCTGATTTTGCCACTCTAAGGTAAGTATGTGGCAAATTTGAGCGAGTTTGCTGCAGGTGTGTGGGTTTGTATAGAGCACATACAAACCCACAGCCTCTGTTTTATATATAAACTAGCTGATTACCTGTCCTTGCTCAGCCTTTTTTTAAAAAGAAGTATATTTGTGCCACAGCATTTGCAGCCTTCTGAAGCCCCCAGAGCCCCTTCCCACATCATTTGTGGGTGTTCTTAAGCCCCTGGCACCCCCTCCCACATCTCTGCTCTGGCAAGGCCATCTCTGGGCCAAGGGCAGGCCAGCTTTGAGTAAAGGCAACCAGGGCTTGACAGGGGCACTGGGCCACAGCCATTTGTGGGCCTTCTTAAGCCCCCGCACCCCCTCCAAAATCGTAGGTGACCTTACGTGGCGGGATGGGCTGCTCCATGTGTCTTGGGCCTGTCACTGCTGGGGCAAATCTGGAATTTATATGTATAAAACATGGTGCCTCAGATTGAATATGGTACCTCAATTAGTTTGAAAACTGCACACGCTCAGTAGAGAGAAGTAAAACCGCACATGCTCAGTTGCTGCTTGTTCGTTAAGAGTGTCTTCTTTGCCCCACAAAAAAGGGGGCAAAAAGGCACCCTACACTTTGGTGACCCTGACAGTGCTGATCTTATTACGCTTTGCTACCTATCTGCCAAGTTTGAGTAGATTGGTGCAGGACTGAAAGTTTGTATAGAGCACATACAAACTTCTATACGTACCTCACCTCTCTTTTATAGATATAGACTAGCTCGGGGGTCGGCAACCCGCGGCTCCAGAGCCGCATGCGGCTCTTTTTCACCTTTGCTGCGGCTCCGCCGCGGCTCCGGTACATACCTGTCAAGTATCCCGATCAAGTATCACCCTGCATCGCAGGGTGAAGAAAGCCAAGCCGCTGTGCCATAATACCGTCAACGTTAGC
>JANHGC010003383.1:99858-112976 GCA_027560395.1 Boaedon fuliginosus
CGGAACGGAGTTCCGGCACCTTTTTTTCCTTAGACTTCTTTTGTATATTAGTATATCTATGGTGTGCATGCGCAATACGACAGAATTCTGGTACCTTTTTTTTTAGAAAAAAAGCACTGCTTATAACTGTAATTGAATTTATGATTTTTATCATTTATGGTGGGACATGTGATAAAGCAAATAAATATTGGGGTAGGATTCATTTCCTAATACAGAAGATTCTCAAAGTGAATATAAAGATAAAACCAGACTTTTGTTTTGGGTTTCATGGAAAAAGATTTGGGGCGAAAAGTGGAACTTTGATGTTATATAGGTTGATGGCAGCAAGATTAATTTATTCACAAAATATGAAAGGACATTTTGATTCCCACAGTGGACCAGTGGCTGCAAAAGTTGGTGGAGTTTGCACAGATGGCTAAATTGACTGCTTCGATTAAACAAAAAACCACAACTACTTTTGTTTCTACTTGGAAAATGCTTTGGGATTTTGTGCTTCAGGTGGGATAAAGATGAAACTTTGATTTTGTGTTTTATTGATTAGATAGATTTGTTGATATAGAAAAGGCTTCTTTATATTATTATGTAAAAGTAAAAAGTTTTGAGGTTTGACGTTATTATCTTATTCTTCAGCACCAAAGTGAGTGCGAAGTCAACACTTTTTTTTTTCTTTTCTACACTTCCCTTTTCCCTTCTTTATTTTTCCTATTATTTGCTTTTGTACTTTTGTATTTTATATTATAAAGTAATAGAAAAAAGAACTTGGAAAAAAATAAGTCATGTCCTTCATTAAGTGGTCACCACATGATTGTGCCCAATTGTACAACCTTTTTTGTAGTAGACCTTAAGTAACTCACATTAAGGGAACGTGGCAGTTGTTATTAATTGCTATTAAGTGAATAGATTGTCTGTCATACATGTTTTTTTACCAGAAACTAGGCAAATGCTGGTTTCTGGTTTCTAGCCATCTGACTATGGGGATGCTATCAACCACTGTATATAAAGTCTAAGCGCTGAACTGAGATTATGTAACAATTGGGAGAAGCATTGGAACTTTGTAAGTAACCCTGGGGATATCCATTGTAATTTTGAATGATCGCTAAGTGACTGTTCATAAAACAAGAACTATCTGTGTATATATATAGCATGCATGTGAATATATACATAAAGATTGCGAGATAAGAGAAAGTTAGCAAGAGGCAGTGTAAAAACTACTATGGGTTTAGTTTGTTAAATATCCCTGGAAAGATGTTTTGGAATCATTCTGATACAAAACATAAAAATGAGCAAATTTAAAGGTATTGTTGGAAGAAATGTCCATCTGGGTTCAATTCCAAGTGGGGAGAAAAACACTGGAAACATGGAGACTGCTTGGAAGGATTATTTAATGGTGAACAGGACCACATGGGTTTGAAGTCCTGGGTAGCTGACCGCATGGAGTGGAGAGTACAATATACCCTCTCTTGGGCCTTGCAAGAAATGTATCCTATTGGTTGTTAGATTCCCAGGGGGCTATGTGGGAGTCCAGCTAAACATGTAGGCTGTCTGTGTCCCAGGCTAGATTGAATCTTGCTAGGTGTTAATGTAATGAAGAGGGTTGTGTTTTGAAAGGGTATTGGGCAATTCCTATTATGGCTTTTGGCTTTATCCTGATTTGGATCTTGAGTGAGGGCTAATCCTATCACCCTGGAGCTGAAGGCCTTTTGTCTTATAGATAGGATGGCCCAGACTATAAAACATATGCAGCAATTATGGCACAAAAACTGAAAAAAATACCTGCATAAATTTATACATGTAGATCAAAATGGATTCCTCCCAAAGAGACAGATTAGAGATAATATACGAATAATTTTAAATACATTGGAATACTATGAACAAAATCCAGGGAATCAAATGGCAGTTATCGTTTTTTTTTATTAAAAAGTTTTACAACAAAGGGTCACAAAAAACCCCAAATTTTTCCCCACTAATAGTCTTGCTGCTGTTATTAAATATAACATCAACTTAATTTCTGAGGCCGAACAATGGCAATTATCTTTGTAGAAGCGCAAATAGCATTTGATAATCTTGATTGGAATTTTATGGCGCAGTTAAAATTAATAGAATTTGAAAATCACTTCATAAACACAATAAAAACATTATATACACAACAAAAGGCCAAAATTATAATTAATGGGGATATGACACAATATTTTAACATCACAAAAGGTACAGACAAGGATGTCCATTATTGCCATGATTAGTTATATTCTCGCTTGAAGTTTTAACAAGGAAAGTAAGACAGGGTGATGAGATAAAAGGCATGAGGATGAAAAAAGAGCAATACAGGCGTTTGCGGACGATCTAATTTTATATTAGAAGAACCACAGGAATTGGGACCTAAATTAATAAGCATGATAGAGGAATATAGGATGGGAGCTGGACTTAAGATAAATAAGGAAAAAACAAAGATGTTAGTTAAAAATATTACAGAAAAAAAACTTGGAAGGACTACTACAATTACGAATGCAAAAAAAGATAAGATATTTGGGGATCCAATTGTTGGCAAAATGTACAATGCTAAAAAATGATAACTATGACAGATTAACAGATCAAATTAAATTAGAGCTGGATATGTGGGGAAATTTAAATTTGTCGCTACTTGGAAGAATCACCTCAATCAAAATGAACATACTACCAAAAATACTATTTTTATTCCAGACAATTCCAATAAAAGTGGGAAAGGCATACTTTAAAGAATTAAATCAAATAATAGCAAAATTAACCAACAAAACTGAATTCTGTGCTTTACCAGTTTCTTTGCTAGAAACTAGCTTTGCTGAGTGCTCTGCCAGTGAAAACAGGCTCCCGAGCTCTGTTTTTAGCTGTGACAGCCTCCTGTAATGCTCTGCCAGCAAAAACAGAGCTTGGGAGCCCCCCCCACATGACTGTCATAAGCTCCATTTTTGGTTGCGATGGCCTCCTGCAACCCTCTGCCAGTGAAAATGGAGTTCAGGAGGGCCGCCTGCAGCCCTCCGGAGCTACATTTTTGCTGGCAGAGGCACCACGGGTTCATCCTTTGCTGTTTCCAGGGCAGCCCCGTGGGCCGGATCTAAGTAATCTGCGGGCCAGATCCGGGCCCTGGGCCTTGAATTTGATACCCTTGCTATAGGGAATCAATACAGAAATATCAATATAGTTGCATAATACCCTCCCCCAAAAACAATATTTATGAAAGTTTAGGAAACTTTGTTCATAATAAATACATGGAGATTTAGGACTGAAAAAGAAAAACATCCAATCTCAGATGCAAACTTTTAAATGGCCATTTAAAAGTTTGCATCTGAGATTAGATGTTTTTTGGATTGCCATCATATGGCAGCAAAGTATTTGACTGTTTCCTTTGCTGCCATCTTAATGGTAATCCAGAATTTGCAGACCAGATTTTGTAACCCCAACTAAAAATTAAAAATAAGGGATTTATGCCATCACTTGTGAAAACCCTCAAGTTAGGTGTTAGGTGTGCCTAAAAACATACTGCAACTTTAATAAATTTAAGATATTTAAGAAATTAAATTATTAAAGGCTAAGTGACTCTTAAAGAACTGGCTCCATTTTTGTAAGTGCACATGAAAGCCTGAATAAATTGGCCTACATTAATTAACAACAGCGTGCTGGTGTGTTCATGTGTTGGAAGAAATGTCCATCTGGGTTCAGTTCCAAGTGGGAAGAGAGACACTGGAAACACATGGAGACTGCTTGGAAAGATGGTTTAATGGTGGACAGGACCACATGGTTTGAGGCCCTGGGCAGAAGAGCACATGGGTGTGTGAGAGAGAGATTTATACCTCTCTTGGGCTTTTAACTTGCTTCCTGTTCCTGTGACAAGAAATGTATCCTGATTGATTGTCAGACTCCCATGGGGCCATGCAGGGGTAACTTTGTAGGTTGTCTTGAGTCCCAGGCTTGGTTGAATCTTGCTGGGTGATATAATGAAGGTGCTTTGGGCAAGTCCTATTATGGCTTAATGGCTTTGTCCTGGTTTGGATCTGAGTGAGGGCTAATCCTATCACCCTGGAGCCGAAGGTCTTTTGTGTTGTAGATAAGATGGCCCAGTCTTTTGTCTTACAGATAAGCTGGCACCAAAATATCTGCTGGGTCTGAGTTTCTGTGTCCCTTAAGATTTCTATTTCTTTTTTAGGGGAAATATTCTGCTTTTTAAATATTCCCTAGAGTATTTCATTCTTTCAGGTGAGGGGTGGGTGCTAAGTTTCTAAACATGCAAAACCTGGTGCATGAAATAAGATTGGGGGGAAAGCCTCCTGGTAGTCCTTGCAATCTCTCGGTCATTCCTGTGATCTTTTAGTTAGCTCTTTTTGTACACAAGTCTCTTGCTGTCCTGCTGGATCTTCTTCCTACTTCTGGCTGCCCTTCTATTGTATATGGAGCCTATTAGCTATATTTGGGGCATAGACTTAGAGCTCTTCCAGAACACCACTAGACTGTGAGTATATAAGTCTAGCATTGTTTCTGAAGATTGATAGTTATGCTCCAGCTGACAAGCTTTCTGTGTATAGATGCTCTGTTTATGGTGGCCCATCACTCAGGTAAGTTGAAAGACGTCTAACGCACCAATTTAAAATAATCTTATTGCTGATTCACTATACATTAACAAGAACAATTGCTGATTTTCCCAGTTATAGGTGATATTTGGGAGACAAATCCAAAGAGTATTTTTTTTAAATTTAACATTCCTGTTTAAATCTCTTAAGGACAGCACCACTCTTTGGCATTGTTCCTAAAGCAGATTAGAACTTGGCTGATTAGTGCAGGGCAATTTTTATTGGCATACTTTTCTGTGGATGGCACATTAGCATAACCACGACAGTGAGTCCAACATGGCCTCTGCAGGTTAAGGTACTCTGATTGCTTTACTAAGAAAGAAAGCCACTTGTCTATAGAGGATTTCTATGGGGGGGAGGTATTGTAATTTTATTCTCACCAAAGATCATATGGCCAAAAGAGCCAATGGACTTTTGCTCTATAAAGTTTCTGATTGTCTCCTGAAGACTTGGTTAGTATGCTTGGTTAGTTGCTTTCCTAACCAATTATTGGACTTGTACAGACTTTTAAAAAGCAGATGCAAGTAGCTATTGCCTCAATTCATCTTCACAGATGGGATTTGTATATCTTGCATCTGAGGCTCTGATGCAGGTGGTGATAGAACTATTTAATGGAACATGAGCCTAAGCATTAATGTCACCGAATATAACCCATCATATTGCTTCCTAATAGTAAATGTGATAAATGATGCATATCCGGCAAGTATTTTGGATTTTCCCTGCTCATTTTGAACCAGTACTGTATGAAAAGAGAAAAGTAATAATGCATTTGGCTCAGATAACATGACAATCTGCAGAAAATGAGATAGCAGAAATGGTTTTCAGATAGATGCAGATGAAAGTGAGCCATTCATTATAGAGCTATTATTTCCTAGCTGTGTTTTGCTCAGTTTCAACACATGCACACAACCCAGACACAGGCAGAGGGAGAAATTGAACCATCAGCTGTTCTTTTTTCATTTCCATTGCTCTAATCTATTAGGCACATGTAATATTATTGTTGTTGTTTACATTATTTACAATATTTTTAACAAATACACTCAGAATTCATTGTGAGATGTACATAGCAGACTTTTCTGTGAGGGGAGTAGCTCTGAAAGTGTCTTAGGCATATCTGTGGCTAGTTACATCTTTTTGGTTTGCTGTGAATGATCACCTGGAAGAAACCTTTAACATATCTAACAGATTAACAGAGTTGGAAGGGAATTGTAGGTCGTCAAGTCCAACCGCCTGCCCAAGCAGGATCTCTACTTAGGATCGAACTCACAGCCTCCTGATTGTGAGGCGAGAGCTCCACCTCTAGGCCATTTGCCTATAGAAATGGTGTAGGAAGACTTCTTTCATCAGAATAAGTAAATATTTGGGTCCCAGTTGTTCAGCCACAATCCTGAACCCTTGTCTAAATGTCCTTAAACTGGAAGAACATGGATGGACAAGACAAGCTATTTTATTTTATTTTATTTATCAGATAATAGCAGGAACAATTCCTGGATGTCTTCCACATTGAAAACATCTGGAAACAATTCCTTCTGGGTAACGTCAATAACAGATTTTAGTCTTGAACAATTGGTTTGACTCTTTCAGCTGTTCATACAAAGTGCCTGCATATTTTTCAGAAATCCCCCTCCAACACTGTTCCAACCAGAAAATTGGTCCAGAGGATTCAACCACTTCATTTCTCAGTAAGTAATACCACTTTTGGGTTGAAAGGCTTATTTTTAAAGGCATTGTATACTGATCTGTGGTAAACTTTGGAAATGAACATACATGTAAGGGGAAAAAAGCATTTTTAAAATTTTTATATTATATTTGAAAAAAGTATTGTGATTATTGATAGGTACAGATCTTAACTATAAATTTATTATTATTTGTATTTATTTGATAGCATATTTACTTTATTGTAAAATTTTATTTATATCCGACCTTTGATTCGGGAATTCAAGATCATATATGGAATTTCTTCTTTCTCCACTCCCCCACTTATAGCAACAACCTTAATAAATGGGGTTGAACTGAGAGAGATTAACTAGGCCAACATCTCATTTGGGGAATTTCTGTGGATGAAGGTTTGATTTGCTTGGCTTTTTCTGCATCTAATTCATGATCTTAATTATTACATCACATTGCCTCTTATCTTCCTACCAAATGGAATCACCCGTAGTAATTCTGCTTTGCTAAGTTACGACCAATGTGTATAGATCTCTTGAGAGGAATGATTCAACTAATGATTGGAATTGGCATCAGGGATTTGACTCCAGCTCATATTTTTTCACTAGAATGTGCAGAATGAACTAGATTGGGAAGAGGAATTACCTTATTATAATGTTTCAGACAGTGATATGAATACATATTGCTAAATGTCTGTGGAGATTCTCAGTCATCCAGGTCATGGTTGACCCAAAGGTGCTTTTTCAAGAGGCAAGTGAACTTTCTGGTTTTTCTTTGAAGACATTTCGCTTCTCATCCAAGAAGCTTCTTCAGCTTTTCTTCTGCTCTAAACATCAAGTAAAAGACTGGGTTCATACAAATTATTAGTTGGTTGATTGAACAGGTCATAATGCCTGGTTTACACATAACCATATAAGATAAACCATAGATTGAAAACCGGAGTGACTGAGTTCATACTCAATCTAAGTTAGAACCAAATAAGTAAGTTGAACAAAACCTATACACTTCGTGAATCTTAAAAATGTCTGCTGAACATGTTCATGTTCTTAATTGTTGAAACTGGTCAATTGTTTTATTTACAATCTGAGGAAACATATATGATACAATCAAGTTGTACAACTTAAAAATCCTTAAAGATCTTACTGAGTGCCATGTATGTGTATGTGTATGTGCATGGCATGCGTATATGTATATGATACTTTTACAAATGAAATTTTAAAAACTGCAAGTACCCTACTTAGTGGTTTAAATCTGATATGCGTGGGACTGATTTGTGGGGGGATCCAGAATGTTACTCTGAAGCTTAAGCTCTTCTCTGGGATCTGGAAAAAAAATATTAAGAATCCTGCTGACAGTGCTGTGATGATCAATCATGGCAGAGCTATATTTCAAAATTATTCAGACTATTTTACCGGTAGCATTTAGGTTCTCTGAAGAAAATGTTTATGATAAAACACAAACGTTTAGGTTGTCAATCATTGTTTATAGATGGTTTGGTTTCCACTTAAAATTTCATTTCTTAAAAAGAAAATGTAATAAAAACGAAGTCTATACAGCATTGAGCTGTCCAACCATTAGTGATAATTGGCTCATTTATATGCATTAGATACGCATTTGTCAGTGTCTGACTTGTGACAGCTTTGCTTTGATAAATTAAAAGCAGTGATTGTAACAAGTCCATTTGCCTCTTACCCATATATTAGGACCTTGCCTGATTTTTCTGTCATCTTCTGATGAGTAGTTGACTTTTCAATAATTCCATTATCTACCTTCTTCTTGAGGTTGAATATCATTTGCATAAGAAGCTTATCTTGAACCAATTGTGGTCCAGACGTATGTAGTTACATAGTTACAATTTTTCGGAGAAATGTATTTCTGCCCCTGATTCAAATCAAATGATTTTTCTCCAGAAAGTGTCCCCAAATTATTTTAAGAACACTCATTTAGATAACTGCAGTGATCCAAATGCCAGTTTTCTTTTCCTTGTACCTAAGCCCTTTATTATACAGTGAAACCGATTGATGTACTTGAATAGATCTAAGTATAATTATAGAATATAAGTCTGATCGGCAGCCTTTTTTAAATATTGGCCATGTGTTCCGACTGGAGGATAGCAGAAGCTTCGAAAATGCTCTTCTCCCTTGTGGATGGTGAAGCTTCACCCCAGAAACCAAACAGGAAGTGTCTAAAGGGCGGGTCTAGGCTTCCAGATTCTCTGCTATTTACCCAGAATTTTGCATGACTATTGAGTCCTTTCCAAGGCAGATGTTATTGTATGATGGTGTTAAAGCCATTGTCATAGCATGCAAACTGTTCCAAATAATGCTGCCTTTTGCAATTGACTCATGATAATTTTGTCAATGTCAGTAATGTTCAAGTGATGCTCCAGATGTTTGGAGATTGTACCCAAGGTGCCTATTATTATTGGTGCTATCTTTATTTTCTTTTGCTACAGTTTTTCAGTTTGAAGGTCGTTGCATTTTGTGATCTTCTCCTGTTCTTTATCTTTATTCTGCTGTCTCCAGGTAGTGCTATATCTATCCAGCTATGCACTATCCAGCCTTTTTTGGCTTTCTTATCAACAATTGTTAAGTCTGGGGTGTTACATGACAGATGCTTTTTTATCTGAATTTTAAGGTCCCAGAACACTTTAGATTTCTATCAGTTTGTCAGTTTTGTGGTCCCACCAATTCTTGCTTGCAGGCAAATGGTGTGTCTTGTAGATATTCCAGTGCACCATTTTTGCTACTTTGTCATGCTGGTATTTGTAGTCAGTCAGTCTTATTAATATTATAATCATTGTCTCAATCATCTTTTCATTTAATATTCTGATTTCCTGTCCTTCTGGGTTATCACAATGTATCCTCAATCAGTAAGTTTTCCTTTTCGGTGTCTGTATTCATTTCCCACCACTCTGAAATTTCATGATCACATTTTTATTAAATTATTTCATTTATGTTTGACTTTCTCTGAAAGGTCAAGGTTTATACAGATCCCACATTTTATCCCTACAACTATAGACAGAATAGCTATGTTGGACCAAGAGATAGTTATTGATCCAAAGTTCCACAGTGAGCTCCATGACTGGACAGTGACATAACACAGCATGAGAGCGCAAGTGAGGGTGCAAAATGTATTCAGGGTGACGGGGGGTGGCCATGTGGCAATCCAGGCATTTATGATAGGATCACTGGATCCGGGCTTAAAAAAATCTGGACTTCTATGTTCAGCTATAACTGACATCTAAAAGCAGCAGTTTTGTCTTTAGAAAAATTGCAAAATAACTCACTGTTAAACCTTGCAGATTTTTTTTCCAGCTGCCTTTCTTCGGTTTATTTTCTAGAGATGTCAATGAGTTAATTAATGTAGGATTAAGATATAGGGATACTTTTCAAGTTAATATGGTATGGAATTTGTTCCCTTTTTTTGCCTGGTGCAGATGCATCTTTAATTCATTTCAAATGCTTTTATTTTATTGTTCACTCTGCTGTTGTTGTTGGTTTTAAACGTTGACTCTAATCTTAGTATTATTTATTGCAGGGCAGCATTCAGGCCAAGTTACTCATCAGAAGTAGCACTGGAGCTAATGAGACAGTTATGATCACTTACTTAAGTCCCATTAATTTCAGTAGGATTTGGTCTAAATGCTACCTCCAACAGTTTGCTTAGAAAGGAGGGTAATAATTTTAATGCATCACAATATGCATTGAAATATTCCAATAAAGTATTGCTCATATAATTCTGATAATATAACATGGCATTTTATTGAAAAATCTCTTGCCTTATAGGCAGAATGTGTTAGAATAAATTCAGAACATAAAATTGTGAGTCAGACATTTATCACAGTAGCACTGCATGTGTTTTAAGAATTATTATTTGCCCATGTAGTAACGTCCACTTAATCACTTTAGATGTTTTGCTCTGTTGATTCTCTTGTTGCTAGTAATGCCTCTATATATTCCTGGATATTATTTGTGATTTACTTTAAATTGAATATATGAATTGTGTGCTTATAGGTGTAATCCTTAAATGTAATGTAATTACTGTAAAATACTGTACCTACAGCTGAAGTTAGAAGAAAAGTTTGTAGTTCCTTGTCTTGGAATAAGAATACTAAACTTTTATGCAAAGTGAAGAATTATGGTTACTGGCAGCTATGTGACACATATTTAATGCCAAGTTGTTCCTATGGCATGCAGTATGTGGTTGCATTTGGGGGAAGGTGCTTCAGATTTGCTATAGGTTTATTTACTGTACCTATTATCGGCTCCTTGAAAAGGCTGCACTTTTTCCCAGTCTCACATAGTAGGTATGCACTCCAAGAAAATACACATTGAATGCTGGAGATGTTAAAAAGGTAATACGTTGGTGCAAGTATTGTCTACTACCCCATTGCTGCCTTTTTAATACCTCCTGAAACCAAATGTTTCTTTTAAGATGTCATTGACAGACAAAATGTAGTGCACATGCCCAGGCTATAATTGAAGCAATTTCCCTGCATATCCTTACTTGAAACACTGCAGGAACAAGATATTTGTTTGTCCTTTGGCCAGTCCTTACAGGTTGACTGAGGATGTCTAGGACTATGCATTCCTGGGAAGTCATTAAGCTAGATCCCACCTCAAACAATTGTAAGGCGAAACTGACTTCAAGTACACAATGTACTTGAAAGAATAGGGTTACTTGAGACAAATGCTTGCTATATTTAAGTAATGGCTTTGCAAACCACATCTGCATAGGATCCCAACTTCAGTCCCGTGTTTGCTTTTAAATAAAGTACAGTCGCTTCACTCAAGGTGATATTTGGATTTGCCAATCAGACACACATGAAACAAGTATGAGATTTGGCCTCTCTTAGCTGATGGGTTGAAGCAATCTTCACCTATCCTTTAGCCAGCAAAAAAACCCCTAGAGCTGTGGGAAATTTGCTTTAGACAAAATAAAGGAAATGAAAGCAACATCTCTGGAACAGAGCATAAGAAAAGATGACCCAGGGCATGTTGGTGCTGTGGTGAGGTGCAAGTAGAGAAACATCCCTTGGATTAAAAAAAAAAGATTAGATGTGAGAAAATGTTGAGCTCAGAGGTGTCAGTGAACATTTTCTTTTTTCTAGGTACTGAACAAGGATGTCAAATCAAAGTAGCAGAAATTATTCTCCAAAGGTTGCATGATTGACTAAAGTTTTATTTGTATAGATGTAAAGAAACTCACATTCTTTTACAATTTAAAAAACTATCAATAAAACGTCCATAACCAAGCATTTAGTCTATGGAATTAATTAATGTGATTTGATTCAAGTAGATAGACTAATATAGACATAAATGGGTCTTGTCTACTAGACTATAAGTGTGTACGTGTATGTGCATGTGCGTGTGTGCGTGCTGAATTCTAAAAATGTGCCGTTTATCATGGCATACTAATATTGGACACACGACCTGCAGGGTTTGGAGAACGAGGTTGTCCCAGGTAATATGGACCTAGATAATAGTGCATGGGTATTTCAGGTGTCAGGTGCCCTATAGAATTATGATAAAAACCAAAGGAAAAGTTGGCTACAGGGAAAGCTGGCAATATTTTTCCTCAATTTGTTAATTTGCTTTTTTTAAAAAGTGTCATACAGCAATTTGGTTACATTCATTTGGAGCAGGTGAACAGATGTGAAGGAAGGAACCCACGCATTATTGGACCTGCACAGTAGGCTACATAGCTTCAGGGTATGACTAGCTTGTGTGAATCATACAAGGCAGAGGAGGCATGAAGCAGCCATCTCAGGCAGTTGCTTACTATGAGGCACAATGGAAAAGAAGAGCCATTAACCCGGTAGAGGAGTTTTTCAAAACATGGCTTTTTAGTTCTTAGATTAGCCATTGTTTTGTTTTTCCCTTCTAAACCTTCGAGTAATGAAGACAGCCAAGAAATGTCTTCAATGGCAGATGTGAAAATGGCTCCGTGTTAGATCTCCTCTGTTAGAGAAATGGGTTGAATAGAATGTCTCTGAGGCGACAGTGTGAAAATATACAGCTGCAATGCACTCACAAGTCTCTCGGCAACTATTCAGATTTCATGCCAATTTCTAGTTGTTACCCCAGCTTTTAAATAGTAGCTGAGGAAGATACAGGAAGAACTTGGAAAGGGATTAGTGATGTTGGAGAGGGTGCTAGGATATTATTTTTCTTGTATAGGGAGGAGAAAACAATTCAATACAAGCCACCAGTATTTGGATTTGCCTCAAGGAAGCAGTTCAGAGTGGCTCAGCTCCATTGTCTGGAGAATCTTTGGTGGTCTGCAAAGTGCTTAATGGAGGGGAAAATTAACATCTGTGTTGTAGCTGATTTGCCCAAATGCATCTGCCTGCCACTGATTAGACTGCTATTGTTCTTACAGCTTGTGTAGACTACAGGAATGGGTTCTCCGTGGGACTGGTTCTGAAGGCTTTGGGGAAAAATATTGGAGAAAAAATGGTTAAAAGTAAAAAAAAAAAAAAGTTAGGTTACTAATTAGAAATGTACCTCTCCAATATTGAGCCAGCCATATAGGTCTAAAGAGAATTAAGAGGGCTAATTCTTACCTTAAAGTAAAGGTAAAGGTAAAGGTTCCCCTCGCACATATGTGCTAGTCGTTCCTGACTCTAGGGGGCGGTGCTCATCTCCATTTCAAAGCCGATGAGCCAGCGCTGTCTGAAGACAATTTTTTCTTACATTAAAAGCCCTCAAATATTAGATGTTGAACTATCACAACTTTGTCTCCTTATATTTGAATCTATAAAGATAATCCAAAGCTTTCTTTCTTTCTTTCTTTCTTTCTTTCTTTCTTTCTTTCTTTCTTTCTTTCTTTCTTTCTTTCTTTCTTTCT
>JANHGC010003384.1:43116-53927 GCA_027560395.1 Boaedon fuliginosus
GGGAGTGTTGTAAAGCTCTGATAAGCAGTATATAAAATCTGAGTGCTATTGCTATCCATGTTGTAAGCCTCCCAGAGCCTTCGGGAGTTGGGTGGCATAAAAATGTAACAAACAAACAAACAAACAAACAAATGATAGACAACTGGGACTGATTTATGATGCCCCCCCAAAAAAACAGTTATAGTGGGGGTTTGGCAAGGATGGTTATTTTGTAGTTAACAGAGATGGTCTCTGTGAAAAAAAAATCTCCTCTACTCTCACAATTATTTTTTTCTACCCTCTTCACCTGTGGTTTCAATTATCTACACATTCACCTGGAAGTAAATCTGAATGAAATCAATGAGGCTTACTTTTGAGTAGACATTAATTAGTTGGTGCCGAGAGCCCTAATATGACCTGTTTTTGAAAATGGAATAAAGTACAACTCCAGCTATGTTCTCTGCATTTAGATACAAACTTCATTTGCTTTGTCCAGGCAACCTTGAGCAATTCCAATCATTCAGGAAGTCAATAATTGACTACAACTAATGCACTTGTGTAATGAATGGTTAAAGGGACACATTTGGCTTTAATGGACCTTTTACTTCTGCAATGAAAGATTTCAAGGCTAGAGATTTACCTCTGGCATCTGGTGCAGCACCTGTCTCTAGCAGAAAGCCACTACTCTTTTTTTAGTGTTCCTTCCTCACAGGATGCCCTTGTAGATCTATTGGTTTCACCTGTCCCTGTTAAGAAGTTTGTTCCCTCAGATCTCATTAAATAGCCGCTTGTGTGTCAAACTTCCTGGTGCACACCTGCAATCTTGAAACCATTCATAAAAGATAACCTTACACTGAAAGGGAAGGTGACTTTGTATCAAGTGCCTTTCTGGCTGTGCAAAATGCATTTGTTATGCAAACATAGAACCCAATTGTGATGTGTTCCCCTCCCATATACTGGGTTTATAAATCAGGTAATTCCAAGGGCATTATATATTTAAAATGGAGTGTGTGTATGCAGTTGACTAATCCCTTGACTTTTAAACAATTAAGGGATTTCTTATTTATTTCTGGAATCACAGTATAGTGGCTCTTTTAAGCTATTTATGGAAGAGTAAGATAACTCATAATTATATAAACAAAAGCTACAATCTATTTGATGCACTTTTTGGCTTTAAAATGTCTTTTTACTACCTAATTTTGAAGGATCTCATTAGGCCCAACCCAAAATGTGGCTATATTGATAAAGTATTTGCCTCCCTAATCCAGACATCATTTCAGACGACACAATATTTAAGTAATCTCACCTTAAGTAGGTGAGATTTAAGACAAGCAAAACAATGAACATAGCCTGTAGTGTCACTTCTTTGTGGTAAGTGATCTATACCTTCATCTTAAAATGAAACAAAGTAATCTATTTCTGCTGCCAGCATTGTATGATCACCTCACATGGAGGTTCACATGGGAAGAAGTTGAGGAAAATAGTCCTGGACTGTGCACTGCACATTAAGGAAGATGGAAGTCTTAACATTAAAGTTTACAGAAAATCCCCACATAGAGATCAGTATTTACATTTTGATTCCCACCACCCACTGGAGTACAAAATAGGAGCCATCAGAATCCTACACCACTGAGCTGAAGGCCTCCCTACCAGCAAAGATGGGAAAGAAAAAGAACTAAAACACATCAAGTAAGCCCTCAGAATGTGTGGCTATCCCAAGTGGGCCTTTGTCAAATCTCAAAAAAAGACCCTATAGGACCTACTCCGTAACACACAATGAAGAGAACAATAAACAAAGTAACATTTCATATATTGCAGGAATATCAGAAAACCTCAGGAGGATTATCACCAACACAACATATGTGCACACTTCAAACCCAAGAATAGACTAAGGCAGAAGCATGTCCACCCCAAGGACAAAACACCCAGACACAAACTGAGCAATATGTTATATGTTGTACAATGCAGTGAGCCATGTACAGATTTGTACATTGGAGAAACAAAACAACTACTTCATAAATGCAAGTCACAACATAGGAGAACAAACCCATCAGGACTAGATTCAGCAGTCCATTCAACTCAACAGTTGGGAGAGGGATACGACACTATCTATCTCCAGTCTATAACAGTATTTTTAACAGTTCCAAGAAGGCTCAACACTTATTTGCACTACTGACTGGTAGTGTTGACCCTGACAACACAGATAAACATCCAGGTGGCCTTAACAACTCATTAAAAGAATGCAAATGAAGAACCTTCTTCGATGAGAAGTGAAATGTCTTCAAAGAAAAACCAGAAAGTCCAGTTGCTTCTTCAAAAAACACCTTTGGGACAACCATGACCTGGATGACTGAAAATCTCCACAGACAATACATGGAGGTGTTTTCTCGATGAAGCATTGTGGATTTTGTTCAATTCAGCCTTCTACAGCCTGGAAGAATTCAGCTTGGATTTCTCCAAAAATTTACTCATGTAGCTCTCAGGGTACCAGTCAGATGATAATTCCATTCTCAACTCATCTGATAATCTAGTTAAGACTAATTTAACCACTATACCAAACTGGCTGCTTATTACAAGCAAGGTAGCAATATCTCCAAGAATGAAAACATCTGTTGAAGCTACAAAAAATCCTGATTTTTACCTCTTCCTAACCCAAATGTATTGTAGTCAGAAGAGCATGCATTACATAGGAAGGGAAGGAATTGAATGCCATTCTCTGCTGCCTCTATGCTGCTCCTGCTTCTTAATCTGCTCTCTTTATCAGCCTGGCATGGCCCATTTATATTTAGGCACAGCCAAACATTTTAGCACTATGGAAATCCAAGGACTGAGTTGCCTCCATGTTATGTGTCTAGCTGTCAGTCTCAATAGATAGTCCAGACCAGGAAATCATGTCACAATAAGGTCAAAGCTACTTTTATTGAGATTGGTTATAATAATAGAACATTGCAAGTTTGATTGTTCTATAACTCTTCCTCTACCATATAGTCCAATAAAATAGGAAGGTATCTGCCTTAGTCATTTCCAAATATTCTCTTGTGGGTTTAAAAATGCTTCAGCCCCTTTTGGGTAGGCAATGGTTCCTGCATATGTCCATCAAAGTCATCTTCCTTACTCCATACAGTTGTGACTGAGAAACAGGTTGCTAGTTCTTTGGCTGCAGGATGCACTACAAATTGGTCAGCCGGGAATGTCAATAAGAAAGGAACGTTTCCATGTTAGAGCTTTGGAAGAGACTAAAAAGTAGATATAAAGATGCAAATAGGCTGACTAGCATTGCTAGCCATCATTTTTTTCTGTTTAATCTGTTAGGGTATTGCTATCTATGGTAATATTTGAGGAAAGGTCAACCTGGAGCAGTTTTTCCTATTATTACTTGGGGGATCTTGTGGTGCTGGACTCTTGTATGAATTATATGAGTTATAAATGGATTTCATCTACAGTGGTGAATGAGATGTTTTAGAGCTCACTATGCTCTCTCTATATATATTACTCACAGAGATCAAGACAGAAATTTATTATGTTGTAATTATGAATGAAACTACAGATATCTGGGTGATAGAACAAATTTCCTTTCCCTTTTTTAATATTATAGAGGATCTACCAGAATGGTTGATCAGCTCTCAAACATCTCACTTGAGAGCTGATAGGAAAGTGGACTGTATATACCACTCTGCTATATACAGTCCACTTTCCCATCAGCTCTCAAAGTCAGATGTTATGCCCCCCCCAATCGGGTTTTAAATTCTGGCCCTCCCCCTGGGAGGAAGAGGTCTTCCTCTAGGTGCTAAAGCTAATGTTTTCTATATAGTCATCTGAAGTGAAACTGGCCATAAGTTTAATTCCTGATGGTGGGTTTGAACCCAAAAATTGGCTATGCTTGTTTAATGATTTCCAATAAGAATACAAATGGTTATGCACTGCTTCTTGATGGTCATTATTATTTCGGCATATCCATTGAGGAATTGTTTTATGTTTCTTATGATACCTGTAATGGAAAGCAGAATCTCTGTATGCTGTTTTGAAATACATCTTCTGACACATTATCCTTCCTTTCAATAAATGTTGTGGCCACTGACGTAATGGAATGTCTAACTGGCTAGATCATTTATTGGAGTGTAAACTGTGATGAAGGAAGGGAAATCACAAGTACTTCTTCAGTGAGTAGCACATGTTGTCAAATCTAGTGGAACAAGATACATTGGAAAATATGATATGTGTAGACATTTTCTTAGTGAAAAAAAACCTGATCTGATCTCTATCAGGACTTTATCAGTTTTCCCAGTTTAAACCCTTTCACCAAAGAAAGCATAACTGGAAAACATTTCATTCTACAAGATGAATATTAAGAGTAACTGGGATACTATAGGTGTGGTTTGTATTTACAGACAGCTGGCTGAATTTGTTGAAAAGATGTGTTGTTTAAAAGAGGAGATTCTGGGGCTAAAGTAAATTAGCATCCATGGACTTTGGGGGAAAAGGTAATTTGCTTTAACCTGCGGTTATTGCTGCTTCTCTTTTGGTCACTTAGATTCCCTAAACATACAAAAAATAAATAAAAACCACTCTACAAAAGACTAGCTAACATGCAGTTCCATGAAGCAGAACTTTGTGGATTTATTTTGGCTTATGTTAAAGGGAATATAAAGCAGCAATGGAACAACTCTGAATCATTCTGGGCAAAGATCACATTGCTAGCGGAGCAATTGGAATTACAAAATCGAAGCGCCCCGAGAAGCAGAAGAGTTCTTTGAATTAGTCTCACCTATTTGAGTTTCCTAAGGAATTTTAGACAAAATATTTTGTAGGACCTTGTTGATATCATTATTTACAATTTACCCCCATTGCTTTCCCTCTAAAATATGTTACCACATGAAACAGCATTGGAAAATTTGCCATAGACAGAATAGCACATGCATTGCATATTTTTACAGACTGATTTGGATGCTTCTTATCTATAATTTTATCAGGATTTGTTAATGAATATTGCCAAAGAGCAGAATGTAAAATCTTCAGCTCTACAGGATGTACTGCATTTTTTGAATGCAGAAAAAAGGAAATCATCTAGGATACTTAGATACTTTGGAAAGAGTGCAGAGAAGAGCAATGAAGATGATTTGGGGGCTGGTGGCTAAAACATATGAAGAATGGTTGCAGGAATTGGGTATAGCTAATCTAGTAAAAAGAAGAACCAGAAGTGACATAATAGCAGTGTTCCAATGTTTGAGGGGCTACCATAAAGAAAGGGGGGGGGGTGTCAATCTATTTTCCAAAGCACCTGAAGGAAAGACAAAAAAACACTGGATGGAAACTAATCAAGGAGAGATGCAACCTAGACTAAGGGGACATTTCCTAACAATTAGAACAATTAACCAGTGGAATGACTTGGCTTCAGACATTGTGGGTGGTGCATCACTGGAGGTTTTTAAGAAGAGACTGGACATCCAGTTGTCAGAAATGGTATAAGGTCTCCTGTGTGAGGAGGGGGTTGGACTAGAAGACCTCCAAGGTCCCTTCCAACTCTGTAATTCTGATGTGCCTGTGGCTGTTATTCTGTTAAAATATTTTAATCCATTCTGTTTTTTTAAAAAAAAGAAGGAAGGAAGGAAGGAAGGAAGGAAGGAAGGAAAGAAGGAAAGAAGGGATTGCCAGCTGTAAAAATAATGTTTTCCATTGAAGCATAAAGACCTTTCTATAGTCAAACAGTAAGGGATGTGGTGGCTCAGTGGGTAAGATGCTGAGCTTGTCAATCAGAAAGGTCAGCAATTTGGTGGTTCAAATCCCTAGTGTCGTGTAACAGAGTGACTTGTCAGGAACCAACTTTGGTGGAAAGGTAACAGCGTACCTTGTGCCTTCAGCATATAATCATGCCAGACACATGACCACAGAGATGTCTTCGGACAGCGCTGGCTCTTCAGCTTTGAAATGGAGATGACTACCTCCCCCTAGAGTCGGGAACTGACTAGCATGTACGTGCGAGAGGAACTTTATAAACATGAGGCAACCCAGGATCAAGTCGTATAAGAATCTGCGCAGAAGATTAATCAGTGTTATAGCTAACACATTCATCCAGAGTTGTACATTTGGCACATGCAGTTTGATCTGAACACCTTAGCTTTCATTTAAATGCTATGTCCACCAAAACTCTCTTATAGTACTAAAAATGAATGAAACTCCAGTTTTATTGTTTTGGACTTTCACCAGTAATTGGATCTTTTTTTGACACAGATTACTTGACTATATCCCTGATCCCTTAATACTGACAAATCTATACCAAGGTATCTTTGATAATTAGTGCTACCAGAGTCAGGGTGGAAAAATCTGTTTTAACTTCTAGAGTGAGGGTTTTCTGCATTTTTTTGCTGCCACACAGTGGTCTTCTGGATTTTTGTAATTCTAATATAACTGATTTCTATTCTATTGCACTAGCAGATTATCTTAAAAGTCTGCAAGTTTTTTAAAGATATGAGGTGCATTTCTCTGTTCAATGCTTTCACATTTAGTAGCATATTATGGAAAGTATTAATCAGGTTTTGAAATAAACCCAATAAACTCAATGAAATATTCATTGTAAATACATCATTCAGTAGTCTTACTAAGGGAAATCTGCTTGGTTGCTTCTTGTGACTGTTAATGGGTCATTCTTCTGTGATGATGAATTTATGCAGCAAACATAAAATGTAATTTCACCAGGTTAACATCCAATAAGATCCACAGCTAAGTTGCAATGGCTAGTGCAAATCTTACTTCTAGACTTAGTGTGTGCTTCTTAATATTTCCTCAGCATTTTTATTTAAAATGTGCCTCAAGAGAGGTTTTTCAGCAGTGAGAAGTATCAGCCTAAAAGAAAAGAACTCAAAATAGGTATACATATATATATATATTTAAAAAATAAAATCCTAGTGTAGATGAATACAATAGAAATGTGTGTCCATAAACAGATAAAGAATTGGATTCTTTCATTGTCAGAGATTTTAAGCAAACTTATTCCTTTTTACAATCTTCATGAAAATTTTGTTCAGTGATATCCCAGTGGGTATTTATTATCAAATAAATAGATTGCAGTTGTATATTTCACTGCCTACATATTAGATTTGCAATATCTTATGATATGTAGCTTCTAGATTTCTTTTAAAATGAGAATATGTTCCATTTTTTTTCTATGTGATGGACAGCATAAACTGTCATTATCTTTTTTTTCCAACTTTCATCCCATTGCAGCCATGAAGTTGTGGGTGCTCTATCATTGGAGGCTCTTAAGAAAACAACCACTTGTGGTATAAGATCTGTGTGAGCAGGGGGTTCTTTCATCCAAGTTATTGAATGAATCTAGGTAGTGGCAGCAATGTTTATAAGGTATCAAAACAGGCAAAATGCCCTCCCCCACCATGGCATTATGATCCAAGATCTGCCCCCACTGTACCTGTTCAAGAAGGTGGGAGGGAATTGATTATACCAACTCTTTCACTCTGGGGTTATCTACAGAATGAGAATACTGATATAAAGAATAACTTATTTTAAAATCACTGGCAGTTTTTAAGAAAAGACTGACAAGCCACCTATCTGAAATGGTATAAGGTCTCCTGTTTGAGCAGGAGGTTGGATTAGAAGACTTCCAAGATCCCTTCCAGCTCTATTATGATTGATTGAACATCTGCTAATCCACTTTGATCAACTCTCCAGTAACAATATAATAGAAGATAGAACACAGAAAAGAAACGGAAAAGTTTCAAATCCCAAAAGTGGTTTTTCAAGAGACAGCTAGACTTTCTTGTTTTCTTCTTCAGAGCTGAAGAAGCTTCTTGGATGAGAAGCAAAATGTCTTTAAAAAAACAAACAAACAAGAAAGTCCAGCTGCTTCTTGAAAAAGCACCTTTGGGACAACCATGATCTGGATGACTGAGAATCTCCATAGGCAAAATTGTTCTGTCTTGACAAAAAGTTATTTAGGTGCTATTTTTTTCTCTCCAATCTTGCAACATAAGGTACACTAGTGGGATTTTCCACTTTTCTTATAACTAAACTACATAATTGGTTCAGCTACCAGTGTCATGCAATCACCTACTGACATAGTCTCTGTACATGATTACATCTGCAGGAATTATGGAATTGCCTGTCTATGGAAAACTAAATAAGCCACTGAAGAAGTAAATTAAACACATCTGACCTGGCTGGATTACTTTATAAATTCTGTAGTACTGCTGGCATTCATGTTTGAACTCACTATGGATCAAATACTTTCTGACTTATTCTCATGGCCATGTACTGCATATGGTGTAGAAGAATATTTCATCTTACAAAAAGCATAAAGAAACCATAACTAAAATTAATATATTACCCATATATTCTTTCTTGACTTCTTTACCTTTCACATTCTTCTGTTTGTAAAATACTATTGCTTGAATAAATACATGTATGGTAGGGGGTGGTAGCTTACTCTGATCCTTACATTTCAAATGTATGCCTTTAACTTCTTTAAAGGATCCAATCACCAGCATTGCCATTGTTGAATAATCCTGACACTTCTGTCTCAGGTGATAAACATTTATATGAAAAGTGTAGTGTCCATCATGGAAGAGCACAGATGTTTCAAGATACAATTTACTTTGATGAAATGGCATCAGGAGAAGCAGGGAAGTTCTCCCAGATGTGATTATAGTTCTCTGGCAGCTCTACAAACCACAAGACATCTGAAAATATGTTCATAACAAAAAATTTCCAGGGGATGTCAAATTTCCTTCTCATGCCATGATAACAGAATGAGTATTAATGGCATTATTTTCATATGAAAAAGAAAAAAATACCAAGTTGGGTAAATCAGTTGACAAGATTTGGTACAATCAGTTCGGACTTATAAAGAAATTCTTGATGATAAATACCTATTGCAAATTTATGTCTTCTGTGTAAATTGCTTTTGATATCTTCAGTATCAAAATTGCTTTCATATTTAACCAAGTGGAAACCATTTCAATAAATGCTACAAGCAAATGTTCTACAAGTTGGAAATATATTAATGACAGAAACATGGCCCTTGGAAGGAAAAATAGCAAATGAGAAAGAAAAAAAAACAGAACAGTGTAGAAAGAGCCATATTCAAATTCCCATGGTGCTCACTAAGTTATTTTAGTTAATCACTATTTCTCATTCATACATATCTTGAAGGTGATGAGGGTAACTGTGGGTAGACCCTCACAATGAACATGGAATAATATCTCTATAAATAAAATAAAGGAAAGCAATAGCAATAGTAAGTAATACCAATACAACACAAAATAAATTATTTTTTCCTTAATCCACAAGTTCCTTCTGAAAGTCCCTCTGTTTCTTCTCTTAATTAGGATTAAAATTTGTGTTTCTTATCTCAAATAATAAATAGTAGTTGTTGCTGGCTGCTTGAGGAAATGGCCACCAGAGAAAAACACAAGAATTCTTCCTGGTTTTCTATCATATTGTTATATGCTTAAATGAAGTTTGCTTCATCTCTTTCTGACAATTTTGATTTTGGCATAGGTTCCAGTAAAATAATTTCTAAACTTGCCATGCAGTGTGGTTGAACTTCTACCTATTCTTACTTTATAGTATATTTCTTTTAAAGTTTGTTGTCTAATATTGCAGTCTTTCCAAGTACCCCAAGATGAAGATTCAATGCAACATCCAATAGCCGGGGACAGTTGATGGTTTTTTATGAATTTTTGGTGCTATGTTTGGCCAAGCTGTGCTTGACTAGAAGGAACAATGCTTTTATATGAGACCACCTGAAAAGGTATAATAGGATCATTAAACACCCTGATGAAACTGATTGAACAATTCTGTCCACATTTGCAAGAAAATAAATCACACTTTATCTTAATTCTTGATAGGAAAGCAGACAAAAGTGCTTTACATTTTTCTGAAAGGATAAAAAATAATACATAGAAAATTTTCCTTAGTACAAAACTGAATTAACCTTATTTTCATTTAAAATATGTATAAAGATTTCTGATTTTTTATATGAAACAGTCTACAATTAATGTAGCACACAAATAACAATGACAAATCAAACACTTTCATGAAAGGATTTAGTTTATAATATGAACTTCAGAACTGAGTCATACAATTTATGGCTTTTTTAATATCAAAAAACTTGCTAATTGGGATAAAATATTATTTTCTCAGTTTGGGAAGGTAGCCCAAACCACAACTAGTAGCATTCTATTACTAATTTGTGAGTACTCAAAGTGAAATAATTAACTATTTCTAGAAATTCTGAAAAGAAAAGTAAGGAATAATAGCAATTGATTAGAACAGAAAGTCTGTAATTAAAATCAAACCTAGACACAAATCCTTAAACCAAGGATATCCAATATTTTTGGCCATGTGGGCTGCATCTCTATATATTGCCAGCCCTTTGGGGTAGACCAAGTTAGCAAAGAAATGTCATCTCTATATATACAACAGAGGTGTGGGTTTGTATGTGCTCTATACAAACCCACACCCCAGGACTAATCTCGCCCAAATTTCACACATATGTTCCTTAGGGTTGCTAAATCAGCACTGGGGCATTCAGAGATTTTTTTGCCCCGTTTTTTCCCAAAAAAAAGTGGGCAAAGGGGACTCCCCCCAACAACACCAAAATCGCAGAAAAAATCGGCACTGCGCATGTGCAGCACAGCCCCAACGGTTCTCACTCGCTTTTCCTCATGAGCTTGCCTTTCCTCACACACACACACACACACACACACACACACACACACACACACACAGAGGAAGGAAGGAGGGAGAAGAGAACTGAGGGTGGAAGCAGCAAACACAAGGCTCCTCTCTCGCTGACCAAGGGACTACCTCCCCTTGCC
>JANHGC010003384.1:54027-66683 GCA_027560395.1 Boaedon fuliginosus
GTAAGTAAGTAAGTAAATAAATAAATAAATAAATAAATAAATAAATAAATAAATAAATAAATAAATAAATAAAATAAAGGCTGTCAAACTCCCAGCCTGCGGGCCAGATGCACCACATGCTGGCCACGCCCATGCCCAGTTTAGCAAAAGGGGGGAAAACTCCTGATACATCATGTGACACTGCGTTGACATTAGTTTGACACCCCTGATGTAGATAGTGTAGATCATGCTCTAGAAATTCATACCAATTTTCTTGATAGCACAGCGATTGACCACTGACATCCTCTATTCCTTCAATGGATGTTGCCTTTTGGCTGGAAGTACAGATGAAAATAGTATCTGTGATCCTAAGGTTTTTACTTAGCTCTTTGTTGTACCTTAAAATTTTTCTTCAGACTATTTTTTTTTTGTATTGTCTATCACAGTGTGAAAGAGGAGAAAGGGATAATAATAATTAGTAGGCTTGATTAGTTGGGTAAACCTCTCTGTCACATCTTTAATCTTTTCACCTGAGAAACAACATACTTCCCTTGATAGCTTGTTTGGTTTGCTGTTTTCTGATTCTGTTCCTCTAAGAAGTGAATCACCAGCTCTGAAAAGTAAGTCACAACCATTGTCCTCTGAAAAGATAAGCCATTTGTTTTAGTTTAGCATCTTGAGATGAAAATTCCAACAAGGTAAAATGGCAGGAATGGCGTCACAATGCAAACTCCCTATGTTCAAGTGTCAAGACAAGCACAAAAATTGTGGCATCTATGGAGATTCTCAGTCAGCCAGGTCATGGCTGTCCCAAAGATGCTTTTTCAAAAGACAACTGGACTTTTGTTTTGTTTTGCTTAAAGATGTTTCACTTCCCATCCAAGAAGCTTCAGTCAGAACTGAATAAGAAACTACTTTAAGAAAAACAAAGAAAATTTGATTGACCTTTTGAGAAAGCACCTTTGGGACAAAAGGTGTGGTGCTTTCATTGCTTCCTCCTGTTGCCTTTATTCAGCACCTCTTCAGATCCCATCGGGCAAGCTTTAGGTTATTCAATAGAATGAGTGGTGAGGCTTAGAAAATGAATGGTTGAGATCAAGTGGCATGTAGCATTATGAACTTAAAAAGTAAAAAAAGCTGATTTGCCAGCAATTGGCTTTTGTGGATCTGTCAAGGTTTCCTTTGGGGTCAGCTTTAAGCAGAACTTAGAAAAATAATGTAATTATTATTTTTTTGCCTTAAGAACAGAAGATATAGATATAGATATGCAACCCTATTACTCATAAAAGTAATAAAATAATCATTCCCATAAATATTATACCTAAAAATAAGCAGAGAAGAGAGCACAGAATAGAATAGATTTAAATTTCACTCAGGCTGCTGGCATAACAGGAATATTGCATTTATTGATATATGCTTATGCAAAAGAGCTGTAGGAAAAATGATCTATTATAATAAATATAATTAGAGATCCATACGGACACTTTTCTTTATATAGATTACATTTCTGACAAGTACTTCAATTGTCTTGGGATCAGAATTCTCTTGGAACATGTGAAAATGTATTTGGTTTATTCTGAAAATGGGTATCATAGTAAAAAATAAATACCATGGGTATCAAGCTTCAAATGAATTTTTCATGTAGAACTTCAGTGTTCCCTGGAAACAAACTTAGAAAAGAATCTCAAATTCCACATTATTGGAACTTGTTGGCAGAGCTGTCAAAGCTGGACTAGGATATAGCATATATCGGTAAAACAGGGATTTGATAAATAGATGCAGAAAAAAAATCTGTGAGTAGAGAAGAGCCAGAGTTGCTGCACAAAATGTCAGTCTTCATGTAAAGACAGAACTGAATGTCCAGATGCAATCCCCTCCTTCCCTTTCTTGAATAACCTTGGTAACTTTTCCTTTTTCACTTAGTTCAATTGTCTAGAAACAAACAAAAAAATATTTATAAGGTAACCTCCCATAGAGTATGATCCAACTACAATAAAACTTATAACTAAAAACAGATAAAATTCCAGAAAGAGATAAAATCGATATATACCACAATATATTTATAGCCACAACAATAATACTTATTGTATTATTCCTAAAAAATTCCTAAACCTATAAAGCTATAAAGGTCCTGCCATCAAACTTTGCTAACAAAGTAATCTTAGAATGGAATTTTTTTTATCATTGCTCCAACATCTTAACCAAGCTTTATTAAATTATTTTTATTAAATAAGTGATCTGCCAATAAAATTTGGACAAAAACAAAAATAAATCAAAATCATCAGGACAAGAAATTGGCAAAATGTATGCAAGATTCTTCACAGCACATAATAGAGAAAGATTATAGTCTTCTGCAAACAACGTGACTGGGATAAACAAAAGTGGCCTTTTTTATAAGGATTATTCTTACCAGAGGGCAGATTTGTCAGTCAGTAAGTCCACTGTTATCCTCTCTCTCTTCTATATCCTATATATTTTTGTCTATTTTGTAAAATACTGAAAGTTGTTCTTCCTTCTCCCAAGCTACAAAGAAATATACTGGGACCAGCACCTAAGTGAGACCCATAATGGAAATTGAGTAGATTCAGATCCATTTGCTCCATCCCAAGAAAAATCCATTCCATATTATGTTAAGGCTAAATATAATGTGTGATGACTATTATTCTGGTGTTACTGGTATGTTATTTATCCAATTAAGTCCAGTTTGTATGAACTATTTTAACATTTAGCAACCAGAGTTGACAAAATGAGATGGGAAAGACCTGTCCAAGAACCTACAGACTTCAGGAAGTCCACATATCTAGTTCCAAATTAAAAGTGACAACTTGGTGAGCAACCGTGTTTCCACAGAGATGTTGTAAAAGGTTGCTTCCTTTACCACTCAGGAATGGAACTTTGAATGGCATTTTAATAGGAAGGAAGCAGAAGAAAGTTCCCTGCTCTTCCCTTGCTGTCCTATTTAATTTGTGGGGCAAGCATAAATTAGCTTCCTGGGATGGATAGAAATCAGAGCAGTAGATATGAGGAGATGAAGGGACAATTTAGGCCTGCAGTGAACATACAGAAGAAAAAAATGATGGTGACAAGTTGAGGTAGCAAGCTAGCTAATGATGGAGGAACTAATATATTACACCTTGGAAAACTCTGGTCTGCACACCAATATACTGTATGGTTTTTCTCAGAGCAAATTCTATTGCACCTCATGAGGCTCTTCTCAAGAAAAGATCTACCCAGGCCCCCATTATCATCAAAATCAACACTGATACTGATCAAAATCAACACCTAAATACTGATACTCATTTCTGTAATGTCTGCATATCTTGAGGTTGATGGGATAAACAAAATTTTATACATGGAATGCTGTATTGTTCTTCTTAGGTTTTCTTATTCTGCTGTTCCTTTTGAACTCCTCTATTAAAATCATGTGAACTGCTTTATTTATTTTTTCTTACAAAGGGAAAAGCGAGGTACAAATAAGCATAATAAAATAATTTATACATCCACTTATTCTCTGGCTTGAGGTTTAGAACTCTGTGACTCATTGGAGACCTTGCTTGTAACCCAGAACCTATGAGTTATGTTGCAGAATAATTTCCATAATTCTCAGACAGCTGTCTAGAAGAGATTGCTGGACTGGGGTAGAATGCCGATCAGCTAAAAATGTACCAGGATGAAAGATGCTCATGAATATGGAATGTTTTATTGTGTTTTTCTTTGTTATTATCAATGGTCTTGGAAATATGAAGGGCACTATTAACATATTTTAAATAAATAGAAACAAATATCTGCATAATGGAAATATTATATCAAAGCTATGTTCATGATACCTTCAACACAAGGTAAAAATAAGCTAGTTGCCAAATGATTTTTGGAATAAGAAATGTATACTTTAAATATTAACTGAAGTATTTAGGTTAATAATAGCCTGATTCGTTCCTTAAACGTCTCAAAATGTATCTCTTTCCTTTTCAATTTTATATTACTGAGGTGGACTTTTTATTAGCTTTCATTTTTATTAGTCTCGAGTAGACACAGATTATTGTGTTGAAGTTCAAGCAGCTTCAGATGTGATTGCTACAGTGAAAAGGTTTTCAGAATGGATAGCGAAGTGTGAGCAAAAGGCATAATCCACGTATTAAGGATGGGTGCTAGCACAATACAACAAGGTAAATTGATATTGATTCATCTTCTCTGAGCAAACTGTTTTCTGACAGTGGGAAGGAAAGCTCAGAAGAGACTGTGCTTCTAAACACAAAAGCTAAAGTTGAACAGATTTGCATTTAAATTAAAAATATTGATGCTTGAAATCAATAATAATAATAATAATCAAAAAGTTTAGTTTTCAAAATAGCAATATATTATACAATTATTCAGATTCTAAATGGCTGCCCTGAAGTTACTTGAAATATGCATAGAACAAACTTTCATGATTTTATCCTGACACTAAGCTATTGAAGAACATGTATTACTTTAAGTAGAGCTATTTGTAACTCTTGTATATGGTGCTCTCTCACCACAATGGATTGCCTAAAAAAAGGTCAATTTCATTAGCAGATCTTGGCATTCTGACAAAGCATCTGTCAACAAACACATATCAATGAATCCCATCTACATACCATTTAAAAGACAACCAAAATCAAGGAAAGAAGTAAACAACACAAAGCACATCTTTCCCTGCCACCAATATCCAGAGACACAGGAAACAGCACAAGACAAACAATCAGAGGAGAAACAATTCTCTTTAATGACAACCATTAATGAAGGTTGGTATCTCCACCAAGACTGGCAGGGCATACAACTATATATAAGCAACCAGCAAACTCTATTTTCCCATATATTGATGGTGTTACCTAGCCTACTAGTAAAACATCTGCAGGAAAAAACAAACACCAAAAGCATTAAGAACACCAGAATAATTTTATATTACATAATCTATGGCTTCTTTGTGAAATCTAAATTCAGATACACATGGAAGGTTAAAGGGATCTCATAAAGATATTTTTAACATCAGTTTTGAGGTAAGAAGTCAACTGATCAATTTAATTGTAAATTTTTCATTGTAGCCAATCTTTTTTTATTTTTTTTCATACATGACTCGGTGACATTCCTGTATACATTCCTCTTTTTCTGATGATAAACCAACAAGAAAATGTATTCCTGACATTTTCATTTGAATTATTTAATAGTGACTATAGAAATATATACAAATTTGCAATGGAAAATAGAAAATGAAACTTGTGAAACATGTACTCAAATATATTGGATGCTTGACTATGCTCTTAATTGGCTGAGCTTTAATACCATTAGGAGTTATCCATATGCTTCAGTTAGTTTTCATGCAGAGAACAACAAATATCAACATCCATCTGTCAAGCAAGGGAAGCCCATATGCTACCAGAAGAGCTTAATTTAAGTCAGGTGTGGCTTAGACAATTCAAGTTACTGTCACCAGCATTGCATGATACACAGGTTGAAGGATTTGTTCATTCTGAAAAAAAGGTCTCTTCAAAATACCCAGTACAGTTAAATTTTGATTAATTTCTATTTTCCCCAAATTTTAAAATTAAGTTTTTTTTTTAATATTGTGACAATAGAGAAATGTCATAGACACAAGTAGTTGTAACATTCTGAGGAACCTTTATCCCTCCAGATGTTGCTGTGTGGTATATCTTAGAATTCCTCAATTCCCCCATTTTAACTAGATCAGATGGGAAAAGGATAAATTCTACTAAATTTGATAAGGAAATGATAAATATCAGTGAGTCATAATTTTCATTTATTAGCAAATAAAAACCCACTTGCAACTAAGAATAAAAACATAATTATTTTCAATTTCATTCTATTTTCTAGAATACATGTGTATTTTGGCATTCTTTTTTGCCCCCAAAAATGATATTTCTCCTAACGTATTAATTTTGTCTAGCTTTTTGCATGTTCCTTTCCTCAACATAACACATCTTTGCATATACATTCTCCTCATTTATATGCTTTATGTGTATTTTCTTTAATGTTGCAGTATTCCATTGCATCACAGATTTGGGAGATGAGGATTTGGGACACCTTTCACTTACAAATGGGTTCAGGAATTAGATTAGTTTCTGTAAAACTGCACAGAATGAACTTCTTGACTGTTTTTAATTCCTGCTGAGTAAAGAAGAATCAACAATCTCTCTTGTATTGTAACTTCAGAATTTACAAATATAGTTTTTATGAATGTGAACCGAAATAAGGATCCTGATGTAAATCCAAGCAGTTTGAAAATTATTTGAGATAGGCATGATTTCATCATTATTCATATATACTTTGAAATTGTTTGAATTAATGGTTTTCCATTATCCAGATATTCATATATAGTTTGAATTATGACATTGAATTAGAAAAGCGTTTAACAAAGGATAAAGAGTAAATGACATAGATTAGGTAATGGAAACCTCATTAAATTTTACTTACTTTCTTTACTTTTTATTTTCTTTATTAAATCTATTATATCTCACAATCAGCGATCTTGACAGTGGCTATTATTATGCCTGGATTTGGCATCACGCGGAATAGTAACATCAATTAACCCATTTTATTATTATTAGACTTATGTAATGATAATATTATTAGTGTTCATTGCACAAATTTCTCTCTTTTGACCATGGGATGACCAAGTAAATCTGTCTTCTGTTCCACTGGGTTGGAAGAAGCTGTCTGCAACTAATCCTACAGACACTGAATGTCTGTGAGTCATCCAGAATACTCCATCTTTTATTTGGATGGGATTACACTTCCTCATGCAAATAAATCTCAGAATCTATAGTCCTGCTATTGATTATATTTTTCTTGTTTTAGTTTTTATGAGCTGCAACCCAGCTTTTGGGGAGTTGGGTAGCATGAAAATTAGCTAGCTAGCTAGCTAGATATACAGATTTCCCAATCAGGGACAGGTAATCTAGAGAGTAGAATCCCTTAAATTTAATGCTATCATTTTGAAATTACTAGTGTTGATATTAGTGCTCTTTGTAGCAATGACTGAACATACCTTATTATTCCTTATATTTTTTTTCCCAAACTTTCTTCTAATCAGACGTAGTAAGGACCAAGATAAATCAGCCTGCCTATTTGCATTTTTTCATGCCTATTTTCATTTTAGCTACAACAGAATCTATAGCTACTTCTGAATATGGTATTTAAATAGAAACTTGTTAATTTAATTATTTATTAATTACCATCAGTATATTTCAGTATAACTGTTGCCCTAACTAAAGGATGAGTAAACTAAAACTTCCATGTTACAGAAAATCTGATATACTGAGAAGCATTTATGTTTGGGAGAAAAGCAGAAGAAGAAAAAACTGAAGATATTACAAATATTACAAGGAAAAAAATATCCTGGATTCTAGTTAATGGGTAATGTATGCCTCACAATATAACTAGCAATATGAAAATTCTGATCCCCAATGCAAAGGCATTCATTTGCATTTGGTCTAGGAAAAAAAAACTATATCTGGCTTTGAAACCCCTTTTAATAGAATGGTTGAATGGTCCAAGGAAGACCAAATCACATGACAGTGTACAGAGCATCATGTAATGAAGTCAAATGATCCTTGGGTCACCATTTATGAAGCACAGTTCTCTATTCAATTTCATGCTTAACTTCTGAGACACTCACCTCATCCTGACATTCCTGGAGTTGAGGACTAGGTCTAACTTAATCTCATCTGTCATTTTCACTCTACATTGACCTTAGCAACATTGGAGGACTATTACAGTGAACACATGGTAAGGTCTGAATATGGAGCATCATTTTATATTTGAGGCTTGTATTATATAAAGAACACTGAAGTGAAGATATACCCTATTTAAACTGTAGCTGCTATGACATGGATGAGGAATATACTGTAATTCAGATTTCCAAAACTTGTTAGACAAGAGGGTTCTAAGGAGCTATCTCTGAACCTATGTTTTATCAATGCTAGTCTAATATCTTGATCCTTAGATCACACTGACTCATCATTCAATAGAAGTAAAAATATTTATTTATTCAACTTATTATAGCCACCTTTCTCACAATACAATGGACTTGGGACACCATGTAACAAAGGTAAAAATATAATTAATTAGATATTATTATCTATTCGCAACAATGTGCTGCTAGTTCCTTAGCTGGCATTGGTCTTCAAATGCATCAAATTCTTGCCAAGAACCTAGGATGTCATAAAATGTGTCAGCATAGTATACGTGCAGATCCAAGCAGTGCTGCTTTTAAATTGACAGATGGAAATTTTGTCAATGCACAGATTTTGCATAGTCAGCCAGATGACTTGGATTTGGCATTTTTATCCATCTAGTGAGGTCTCAGCTGGTGTCACAGCTGAAAAGGTCTACAAATAAATAGATCTGGTGGGATGGACAGGTGTAATTGGGAAAACATGGTCCCTCAAATAACTGGATATCATGCCATATAGGGTTTTAAGGTCAAAACTAATACCTTGAATTAGATCTGGAAACAGACTCATAACCTGTTGTGGCTCCGCAGTGTGCTGCTGAACTGACGGAAGATTCTGACTAAGAGGGAGAGATAGAGTTAGAATCAGAGGGAAAGGAGATGTTGGCTGTTGATACTATGCCAGATGCTGGCCCTTCAATGAGTTATCAGGAGCCAATAGTGTCTAACAGTAGTTAGGAGGAGGCTCTAAGTGATGTCAGAACTTGGAGGTTGCTCAGAAGATAGCAGCAATGTAAGAAGGGCAGAGGTCGAACTACAACTGACCAGTAATTGATCACCCCTATAGCAGTTAAAAGGGGTATGATTTGGAACTGTTCTTTGCAGAGAACAACTGAAAACTATAGAGAGAGCATCAAGTATCATTTTCTATCCTTGTTCCTGGATTTTCTGTTGTGAATTTTCATCTCTGCATCATGAGTGTTGTACTTTGAGTGTCTTATCATTTGGCATTTTGTCTGGAATAATTGGGAAACATGCCAGAGGCTACCGGCAATAGAAATATTCCTTTGCTTTTAAGAAAGATGGACTTTTGGAGGTCTTTGTCCCAATAAAACACTTTGTATTTAAAAAGTGGTCCTGATCTGTGTGTTTCAGGTGTGGGACAGAACATAACCAATGCAACTTACAGAGCAGAAGTGTAACATGAATTCTGCCACAAACAGAATTGCCTGACTGAAGTTCTTCTCCTTTAGTGAATTAATACAAAACAATCTTTTACTATATACTGTGTAGATTGCATTATCTCCAATCTGGAGATAAGTAGGATATGAATTAATATCCTTAGAAGGCTTGGGAAAATAGAAAAAAAACCCACCAATATTATTTTATCCTTAAATGTCAACTAAATATGTTTTAGAATTAGAATAAATAATTCCTTTAGAATTCTACCTATCCACCATACTCCTGACCTATTGTTTAATACTTCAAAATAACATTACAAGTCTAATCTGACAAGTATAAAAGAGTTTAAATATAAAATATTTGCTTTATTGTTATAGCAGATACTAATCCATTCTCTTGCAATCATAGACCATATTTTTATCTCTTTCACACCATTATTAGCCTCTAAAAATCGCTATAAACAATTAAGTGGATTCAAGTACAGAGACACATTTAATGTTAAAAGCAGAAATATGAAATGGGATATACCACTGATTAATAAAATATATTTGTGCTTTCCCATATTCATGCTTTAAACATTAAAAAAAATCTTAACACAAAAAAAAATTAAGGCAGAAAAACAATATGACCACAAAACACATTTAAAATGGACTTTTTCTTCACTTTTATTTTGAATGGACCTTTCATTCAATAAGGATCTCTCAATGTATCCTATTTGAAATTGCATCCTTCGTGACAAATTACTCACAGAAAAATAACTATATATATTTATTTATTTGATTTATATCCCGCCTCTCTTCAATCATTTGGGGAACTCGAGGCGGCATAACTCTTACAGGCTGTGGACATATGTATCAATGCATTATTTGTACACAATCTAAGCTAGAACTTCTTGGAACTGGCTGATTTCATACAGTGGAAAGCCACAATCCCCCCAGAAGAATGAAATATTTTGAGGAATATTAAAAAAGGCAGAATGTTATATTTTCCAAAGGGAGAAATGGAGAAACATGTTTTAGAGGCAGAAAGCAACCCCTACTTTCCTTAATAGTCCACAGCAGATGTCAGCACTCAAGGGAGAAAGAGCTTATTGAAAACCAGATAGCTCCATTCATAGGCCAAACAAATACTGCAGACAGAAATCCTTTCAAGACAGGATATTTTGAAATTCCCTGCAGCAAAGTCTGAACAAAGGCAGAGTGATAGGGTTAGACCTCACCCAAAAGCCAAAACAAAATGAAAGCCATTAAGCTACAATAGGAATTGCCCAACACCTTTTCAGAACACAAGCCTTCATTGCATCACCCTCAGAGCAACCAAACTTAGCTCAGGCAAGCAGTTAGAATTTGCATTTCCTGTCTTGCCTATGGAACTAGCTATGACCCCTGCATGACCCCATAGGAATCTGACAACAGCCTATAGAATATAGGTTCTTGCACAGGAACAGGAAGTTCAAGTGCAAAGCTCAAGAAGGTATAAAAAAAACCCTTTTTTTCAACTCCATTTTGTCAACTGCACCAGAACCACAAATATGTGGTTCTGTTCATCAATAAATGGACCCTCTTCCAATCCACCTCCAGCCTCCATTTTGTCTCCAGTGCCTTTCTCCTGGCTTGGAACTGAATCAGATGGATATTTCTTCCCACAATACATTTGTCATTGCAAGGTGACCGCTAGTTCTTCTCCTTTAGTGAATTAATACAAAACAATCTTTTACTATATACTATATATACATAAAATCCCTTGTTCCACTGCCTTTATTTTCTGGACTTGCTTTAAAAGTGTTAGTACAATTTCATCAATATGCAGGACATGTGCTTACACAGTAATAAGCCCTATTAAATTCAATGAAATATAGTATTCCCAGGGTGGTGTGTGCAAGATTGTAGCCAAATCTTTACCTGTAAAGGCTAGAAACTTCAATGGGCAGACTCCTTTCTCTATGGTCTCTCTTTCTGATTTTGTTGCAGAATTTCAGAAGCATGAACTGTCAGCAACTACTGATTTATAAGAGTGATTTACCTTCTGGAGAATGTAATTATGTTCATAGTTAAGAATTAATCAGGTGAAAGAATTATGGAATAATCACACTCTTGACTTTGGAAGGACAAAGTAAATGGAAATTATTTCAGCCTTGTAGGACCCTCCTGGCAAGCAGAGAGTTTCTTCTTCTTACATGCTAGACAATCAGTTTTCTGTAGGCTGATGATTTCCATCTTCATCATAAAAGATAAAGGATTAGGAAAAAAATGACTGAGAAATAAGTATTGAAAGCCTGTATTGAAAGTATGAACAGAGGGGGTAGGAAAAGAAATTATTTTAAACGACAACAACATAAATAAATTATACTTGGATATCTATTCAATTTAGACGATAAATAATTAGCCACAATACTAGCCAAAAACTTATCTGTTTAAAATAAATTTTCTTTTTTAGTTTTTATCCATCAAAATTTCTTGTGATTGTGAAGTCACAAACAGAAGACACAGAATCATCTCGTTCTTGTAGTGATATGTAGTGATAGGACTTAAGTGTGAAAGTGTTTTCCTGAAAGCATAAATATAAGCATGAATAGGAGTATGAGTACATACATACACACACACACACAAAAGAACAACAGACTATTGCTGTACTAGACCTGGAATAAGGAGACATATGGATTTCAATTTCCCTTAGACATGCAAATCATCTGAATGACTTGGGCCAATTGTTCTTTTTTAGCCCTAGACTAAAGAATTGAAAAACATTTACACTGGACCAGCCTGGAAGTTTATGATCCATAACCTTCATCTGCAGTAGATTGATTTCTGTTACCTTTATTTTATTTTTTAAAATGCATTTCTGCTCACTTCATTTTGAAGTAGCAACATTTATAGCTTTAAAGTTTAAGATTTATCATAATCTGTGCACGTGAGTGCACACGCATATACACACACTTTCTATATCACGTTCCAGCATTAAAAAGAAGCATATGACTCTCTAAAATAGAAGTACTTTGCCTATAAAGAACGGTCTCCAGCGGTTTAATGTGATTCTCCTTATGCAGAGCTGTAGAAAAAACAAAACAAAACAGAACAAAAAGAGAAGGACTTTTACTCCCATGCAGTTATATGCACAACAGAAGGTTTGCAGATCACATGTATGTGAAAGCAGCTCACTGCAGAAAACTGCAATATATTCATGGAGACCAAGTTTTTCCTAGCATTACAAAGCAATTTTTCATTGTGGTGATTTGCAAGTTGTTGTTAATGCTATCATGTTTTGGCAGTAATCCTCTAGGTCAGAGGTGTCCAAACTTGGCTTTGCTGGCTGAGGAATTCTGGGAATTTATTTATTATTCATTTTATTTATTACATTTTTATGCCACCCAATTCCCGAAGGACTCTGGGTGGCTTACAACAGAGATAACAATAGCACTCAGATTTTATATACGCTTATCAGAGCTTTACAACACTCCCCAAGCAGTTACAGAGTCAGTTTATTGCCTTCAACAATCTGGGTCCTCATTTCACCGACCTTAGAAAGGATGGAAGGCTGAGTCAACCCTGAGCCTGGTGGGATTTGA
>JANHGC010003384.1:90507-102707 GCA_027560395.1 Boaedon fuliginosus
TGCCCCCAAACAATCTGGGTCCTCATTTCACCGACCTTAGAAAGGATGGAAGGCTGAGTCAACCTTGAGCCTGGGGACTTGATTTGACAACCTGCTGAACAAGTCAGCAAAGACTGCAGTGCTGCATTTAACCACTGTGCCACCGAGGCTCTTGGTATTGCTTCACTTCTTTGTCCCCTTTTTAAAAACCACTAACATAAACATCTTTTCATAAAGGCCTTTAACTTATCTTGTTTTAAATAGATATTGCTTTATGTTTTTCCTCTCAGTAGCTGACAGTGCAATCATATGAACAATAAAGGAAGAAAACAGCATGTATACAGTAAGAATTTGGGAAATATAGTTTGGACGTGGTTGTGGAGAGACTTAATTATCACATACATTTAAAAAATGTCTGAAACAAAACCTAAGTTCTGGGGCAAAAAGGAGGGAGAGCTTCCTTAGAAATGCCACAAGCCAGAGTCAGTGTAAAGGTTTATACAGTGCATCGTGGAACAGAGAATAGTCCTGACTGTGGGAGACTGTGATAAACTCCAAGCGATTCTGCAGAGTGCTGAACAGCAGTAAAAAAGCAAACCAAATTACAGGAAGCATACAGTGGTGACAAGCATTAATAGTGCCATTATCTCAAGATAATGCTGCACTGATAAAATATTTTACCATGGCCAGGGTCATTATTTCCTGGGGAGAGATGCGCCTCGATATGCAACAGTCTATCACAAAATCTCAAGGGAAGCTCCACAAGATCTCTTGATGTATGAAATGCATGAGCTTTGCCACTATAACTGAAGGGAATATAATTTAGAAGACATTATTCCACTGCCGTTTAAAAGAGGCGAGGCAGGTTGCACATTTCAAGAGTGCAGCAGCCTCAATCATTTCTCTCTTGCCATCCTTTTTGAGAAAAAAAAATAATCTAACAATATATTATCCACAGAGCCATATATTATAGGAGAAAGTGGCAACCAGAGGCACTATCCATACAGCTGCACCCGACCATCACCTTCACAACCAAGGGGGAATACTTAGGAAAGTTTTTTTGTAGGGGTGAATAGTGGGAAGATGGAAGACAGATGGAAGAATCCAGCAAACCCGAACACTACAGTGTTATGAGGCTTTTTTGTGGCTAAAGGGTAGAATAAATCTATTTAGAATGTATAATGTCACGGTCAGCTTTGTGAAACAAGTTAAAATGGCATTTGAGAGTTTAACATGTTGTGCAAATCAAGCCAATGTCTTAGCATTTGTATGAATCTAATCTTACATCAGGTCATAATATGATCCAGTCACCTGGTCGGGGCATGCTATGTGAACACAGCAATTGAATTTTGTTAGTATGAATTTGGAATTGTGCATCTTCCATGAACTTAGACAATTTCATTCCTAACGGTATTTTGTCATGAAATATAAAATGAAATTCTACACATGCTTCATTTATCATCAGGCTGACTAGCATACAAAAGCTGTTTCAGGTGTTTGGTAGACGTGTGTTCAGGAGACTAGTACTTTTTCCATAGTGACGTTTCCAGCATTAACTATTTGCTAGATAATCTGTTCTCCCCAAGCAAGACCTTTTTCTTTCTATATATTAAATCAGCTTTAATTGATCCTTATAATAATTTATATTTTTATTATTATTCAGGAAAAGAACTTTTGTGTTATTGAAAAAAAATTGTCACATTTTCAAGGTTTCTACTGGTTGTGAAAATTAAATAAGAAGGAGTAATCTAATCATCTGAAGGCAGAAGACAGATTTTATAAGCCAAGAGAGAACTTTTTGAGAGAGATTTTTTCCCTGAGACAATTTCATTTCCAAATCGAGCAAGGAGTAACTCCATCATTTAGGTATTCTTACTTACATATGTGACACAGATGAGATGCAGTTGCAGCTGACTTTTCAATATGAATTATATTTATGAACATGGCAGAATATGTTTTTCTTCTGAACAGCTGCTGATTTCTCAGAAAAAAGAGTCATAAGAAATCAGTACTACAATACAAGTCTATGTCTATTCAAGGTTAAGTTCTATTGGATTCAGTAGGATTCACTGCCAGATCAAGAGGGAGAAGCAGATTTATTGGAGAGGGTGCCATTTAAAAAACAACAATATTTTAAAAACATTATTGTTAAATTATTTATATATATATATGTAAAGACACACTGATGGTTCGACACATTTTCAAAATTCTGAACTGAAAAATTGAAATCTGACCATTAAGCTGATTTCTGCCATTGGTGATCCAAACGGCTGAGTAAAATAATTTCCAGAAAACCACCATTACTGCTAATCTTTGCAATTATTCAACAATTAAGCTATGATTTGTACATCATTCATGTGTTTACTATGTTTTTTAAAAATTGTTCCTCTTTACTTTCACTAATTGACATTTACAAGGCATATATAAGGTCAATTCAAAACCCATAATGTGAACCCAAAGGAATCTGTGGAAGATTTACATAGAAGTCAAGTGTAAGAAATTAATGATTTTCTATGTATTGAAGGCAAAGAATCAGACAGCTGAAGAAAGGAAATCTTATGGGAGCTAAATATTTGAGAAACACAACTTAAGTGATTTCTTTACCATTCATATGTAAGATTGATGACAGGTTTACCAGTTGTTCTAATATCAGAACACAACTCATGATGGAGTTTATTCCCTCTCATGCCAATACTACACTCTCCTCTGATCAAATTATTGTGGATATGGGCCAAATATCTACAAGGACAAATTCAACTGAGACAGAGAGTTACAGCACCTGTGTGTGTTTCAGATATGATGTCACCACAGCTCCCAGTATTCCTTGTCAGCATGAAGTTTGACAGTTCTTGCTTGAAATTTTGAGACTTTAAGAGTTCCTAGCAGGATTGTTGGAAAGGTTAAGTCCTAACTGTCACTGTCAGCACTATTTGGTGATAGCTTCAAGGAGCTCAATTTCATCTGGCTTAAATACTCCAGTCCTCACTGATTAGGTATGCCATGGTACTCATTGTTAGATATTAATAAAAGTACATTTCTGAAGCTGGTTGCTACCAGACACACAGTTCTGAAAATTTAATATTGGGAAAATAGTCTTTCCATTAAATGTTACTGCAGAAGTCTTCCTTACTAGATGGTATACATTCTGCTTTTACATGGTTCTCATATTTTTGTGTTAACTCCCTCCATATGGAGGCTGGGTCTATTAGATCAGCTTTCCCCAGATGCTGAACTGATTGAGTTCCGTTCCAGAAAGAACTTGGGGTTGTTCTGGAAGGTCTGCTACACGGTTCTTAATCACAGTATCCTTCTGGACTGCTTTGTGGGGTTTGAGATGGAAAGTACTGTGTGGTACTGTTTCTCCTCCTTCCAGTCAGTTCTAGTCAATGTTAATGGGAGAGAAAGATCCAACTTTATGACCCCTATTTTATGGGGGGCTGCAAGGTTCTCTTTCCATTTTATTTAACATTTACATGAGGCCATTCGGTGAGGTGATCCAATGGTTTGGGGTGAGATATAATTAGTATGCTGAAGTCAGGTTCTGAAAACCGAGAAAGACACACTGAGATTCTTCTAAGCAGTTTCCTTTATTATTCCTCACTTATAAACAGAAATCTTGTCAAGCTGAAGCATTAAAAAGTATTCTGAGAATTCCTAGAGAGAAGCTGCTTTAACTCTCTTCCTCCCCAACAAACTCTCTAAACTTTGCTCCTTGGGAATGCACTGATTTCTTCTTCAGAATCCAGTTTACCTTCCATCACATCTGATGATACCCAGTTTTATATCTGCATCCCAGATATAAAACTGAATGTCTCTAAACTGAACAATGCCATGGATGTCCTGTTTCAGTGCCTGGAGGCTGTAGAGCCTCGATTGTAATGCAATGGGTTTTGGCTCAATCCAAGCAAGACTTAAGTGGTTTTGGGTTCTTGGGTCTTTCAGTATCAAGGTTTTTCTATCTTTCACCCTGGAGAGAGTGGCACTGTGTTAGAGAGAATTGATGTCCAATCTGGGGGCCCATTTGGACACAGCTTGTGCTGGAAGAGGAGGTGGTAGCTGTGGCTAAGAGGACCTTTTCCCTCTTTGTGCTGGACCAGAAGGCTGTGTTCATTATCATTTATGCTCTTGTGTCCCACTGTTTGGATTATTGTAGTTGGGATTCCCTTGAGAATCATTGAAAATCTTCACCTAGTGCAGAATACAGCTGCATAGGTAGTTAATAGTACTAGTTATTTGGCATATGTTGAAAATGAAACTTTTTTTTTCTTTGCACAAAGACTCCTAGTAGTTTGATAGGTTGTTTTTGTTAAAGAAAAAAAACAGAACCAAAAGAAATCCTGTAATTGTTATCAGGCAATCTGCAATGAACCATAGCTGAGAATAACGGGTTTTTGAGAGGAAGGAGAGAGTAAGAAAAATATGGACAGAAAACAACAAACAGGTAATAGCTGTATACATCCTTTCCCAAAGACTATTAGATCTGAAAGTTCTTGTTCTGAAAATATAGCTCAAAAGACAAGCTGTTAGATGAAACAGGAAGAAGCAAAATAACTGAACAGGTCAATTTCTTTTAAACAAAAACATCTCAAGATTGTGGTTTTTCTGAAGTTTCATAAACTCATTCAGAACTTTTCCAAGCAATGAGCAAAAGAAATGAGATAACATTTCTTCACTGCTGCCAAATATCTGAGTCCATTTCTCTGTGAACAGCCAATACTTATATTCCCATTGAGCTGGTTACTGAATACTGAAATCATGGAAAATTGATTTAAGTGCAGCGTGCTGGAAAGAATGATATTTTTATTTCATTAATTATTCCTGTTGACACATTCAGAATTCACTGAAAGTACGATGGGTAGCAATTACAGGCACAGCTATTAATACCTATTGTTATTCTCACATTAGTTGGAAAAGTATTCCTCCAAATGGAAGGCAGGGAGTGATATTAATTCACATGGGTGAATTATTTTTTATAACATCACAATGTCCTAGGATTCTGCAGAACCTGTCACAGGCCCATTAGTCAACCATTAATTAGCCAACTCTTTTAAAAAGTCTTAGTAGCTACTCTGACAACATCAATGGAATACCCTTTAATAGTCAGAGCTACAAAGACACCAATGCCTTTTATCTCTATTCTCAGTCTGTTTAAAATACACTGATGGGAGGTCGCAGTGAGTTTGGGAAGGTGGCAAAGGACATGGGAGATTATGCCATAGCCTTAGCACCCTACTTGATGCTTCTAGGACCCAGAAAATGTGGCACATGTTTAGATAATTATATCATTATATGATAGACAGGGTGGTATTGGTAACATGCAAGATGCCATTAACTCCATATCATTGAATTTCAGGCAACAGTTGTATAGAATTATACAAATCATACAAATATAGGGCTGGAAAGGATCTTGGAGATTCTTTATTCCAATTCCATATCTAGTTTAAAATGTATTACTGTACTATGGCAACCCTCCAAAATGGCTACCTAGCCTCTGTTTTAAATAGTTCCATGGGAGAGGAGGCAAAGACAGTCTGTGCTATTGCTGAAACAGTCTTACATTAGGAAATGCTTCCTGGTGTACCATAATCATCTGTTTCTTTGAACTGTCAATCCATTGCTTTTTTCTTAATTCAGAAAAAGAAAATTGAACAAGTCTACTTTGCCTTCTATGTACAGCTCTCCCAGCAGTTGAAAGAAACTGTCTTATGTCACTGCAGGGTTTCCTCCCCAGATTAGTCATAGCTGATGTCTACTCATGTATTTAATTCCAGTCCCCTTAGAATTTTGGTCAGTCTTTGTCACCCAAAATTGGGCTCCTACACTATCCCCAATATGCCTCTTGGTGTCAGCACCTGTCAGTGCTGCACCTGTGGCACCTGTAGCGGGAGATGTGGTCCCTCACAAATATTTTATTTGTTTGTTTGTTTGTTTGTTTTGCTTTATACCCCGCCTCATTTCTCGGGTCAGGGGAACTCGAGGTGGCTAACAACAATAAAAACAGTAAATACAATGTAAAAACCTAAACAGCACTCAATCAGCAATCAATCAACATTTCAGGAAAGGAAGGTTGGTCAATTCCAGGCCAGCCGAAAAAGCCAGGTCTTTGTGGCTTTCCAGAAGGCCAGCAAGGTGGGGATAGTCCTAATCTCTGGGGGAAGTTGATTCCAAAGGGCCGGCACTGTCACAGAGACTATATAAGGCCACTATATAAGGAGTGTGAATGCTCCTCCTCTCTGTTTTACTTTGGAGACCTACACATATAGTCTCTTCTGAGACATCCTCCCTATCTCTATCTTTATTAAACTACTTTTATTTGGACACTGTGTTATGTACCTGATTCTAAGATCCCAGCCTCCTCCACAGTCTTCTCTGGACACACTATATTTTGTGAATTGTTCTTTCTAGAATGGCATCACCTAGATATAAGAACAAAAAAAATTGAATACTGAAAATTGAGAAGATTCTTCCAGTCTGCCAGAAGTACAAAATGGATTCCAAGGAAAATAAGTACTTAAACCAGCCAGTAAGAACTGGGCCCCCACGTATGTGAAATATGACTGACGACTGACCATAAAGCCATGCAGAACACTGTCAAGAGATAAATAATGGAATGAAGTGTCCCTGAACTGAGAGCTGAACAGAAGCATTCATATTGCCATAGGCCCCACATACTTTGTCTTTACAATAATAATTGTTTCAATCATTTTAGCAAGATATTCCTCAAAGTCTTCAGCTAATTCCTTTGCTTTACACTTGTATCATTAAAAGTTTGTGACTATTTTTATGCTAGTCTTTTTGCTGTCCTCATTTGGACTAGTTTGTACATTTAATGAACGCCATCTTACCTTTTATAGTTTTCTGATTCCCTTCATTAACTACACTGACATCCTCTTGGGCTTGTTTACGCTTACCCTAATCTGTCACTATCATATACATTTTAATTTCAGCTTCTATTTTAACATGGTTTTAAATAACTTCCAAGTGTGCCAAAAATATTTCACCCTTTTTATTTTCCTTTTCAGATTCCTCTCAGATAAATCAATAGCTTTCTTTTAAGATTAAAGAGGAGAATAACTGAACTTTCTGAGATTTTCTCACATCTGTGTAGAACGTGATTTCACTGTGGTCATCTCATAAAGATCTAGTGAAGATTTATCTATCTTAAAAATGGATCCTTGATTTAAATATCCCTTCACCTGACATTGTAAAAGTCTGCATTGATATTGCAATACTATCTTTCAAAAACTTAAGATTTTTGTAGTTAGTTTGTGAATGGAGTGGTTAGCCATCAAGGGCTTTCAATTGTAATGCAGCCTGGTGTCAGTTTCTACTGGTTTGGCCTGGTTCAGGTGAACAGTTTGTTAAAGTTGGGTTGGTTGTAGCAAACTGGTTCAGTTAGTTTTTGTAAAAAAAAAAAAAAAATTGGGGCCCTCCCACCTGCAGGGACAAACTTCCTGCAGAAGCCCCTAGGCAGGAAAACAGCTGAGGCATGGTGCTGTGCCGATCAGCTGTGCTGCAAACAGAATACATAAAGATAGCTGTAGCATGTGGGTGGGTGGAAGATTTTTTTCCCAATTTTTTTTTTTTTACAAAAACCAACCAAACCTGTTGTTACACCAGTTGAAACCCACCCCTGATGCAGCCTACATGGACATAAGATTCACATTAGCCTTATTTCTTAACCACTTTCAGATATGAATTGGCCCTTTATTGGATTTGTTTTATTAAAGACTTCAGTCAATTTATGGATTTTACAAAACAAAAAATAATGGTAATATGATCCAGCCAGTATTGCTGACTGTTACTATGCAGTGCCATTTAACATGAAAATATTAAGGGCACAGGAAGTCAAAATAGGGGGAAAGTGGGAGACTTACCTTTTCTCTTTCCCTTGGTTGAATCACTTTCATTTTTGGAGTATATTATGCTTTAGTCAACCACAGAAAAGCAGCCAAAATAATAGAGGGGAAGAGAGAATCAGTAGAACAACCTGCAGAGAGATTAATTACATCAGATTTGCTTCAGTTGTTTGAGCAACTGGGCAATAATTTAGCTAAATCACTTGATACTAAATTGACAGTTTTTGAAAACAGAATGGATAAAGGAGTTGTAAAGATGAAATAAGAGATAAAAGAAAATTAAGTATATGGAAAGCTTTATGTAACAAGTGCCTGGAGATCTAAAACAAATTAATGACAAAGTGGAAATTCTGAAGAGTAAGACAGATGTTATAAACAAAAAGCTGGAAAGAGAATAGATAATCTGGTTCTATTGGAATTGGGACAGAAGGCATTTTCTTTGAGATTCAGAGTCAAAAGATTCTGGTGCAGATATTAGAGTGTAGGAAGCCCCCATTCCCAAGAATAATGAAAGATTTTGGGAAATATTAAAAAGGCAGGGTAAAATATTTCCCCTGAAGGAGAAATAAGAAGATCTTAAGGGAGGCAGAATCCATCCTCAGTTTTCCTGCGTCAAGCAGAAACTGAGGAGGCCAGCTTTTAAAAATGCAGATTTGGTAATCCATTCAGAAAGACTGGGGTCAAGACAGAAACTCAGATAAGCAGCAAATAAAAAGTTGACAAAATTAGCTCATACAAACACCTAGGATTTCATTTTCTCTTTTTCCTATAGAGCCAGCTTTGACCCCTACATAACCCCTACATGACCCCATAGGAATCTGACAACAGCCAATAGAATATTAAAGGACATGTTGTTGCACAAGAACATGAAGCTCAAATAAAAAGCCCAAAGAAGGTATAAAAATCCACCCACTCTCAACTCCATTTTTGTCAGCTGCCCAAAATTACATGTGGTTCTGCTCAGTGGTGGGTTTCAAATAAAACCACCACCGGATCACTAAAATTTAGTGCATGTGCATGCACATCTGTGCAGCTTTCACATATTTATTTATTTATTTATTTATTTATTTATTTATTTGTTTGTTTGTTTGTTTGTTTGTTTGTTTCAATTTATATCCCACCTCTCTTCCCTGATCAAGGGGAATACATAGCTCTGGCATGGCTCCAGCAATCCCTCCCCCATTGCCTCACAGCTGTTTTAATCCGGCTGTGAAGGCACGGAGGCCGTGCACCATCCCAGCCACCCAACACCACCTGGCAGCCACTTAAAGCAGCTCTGAAGGCACAGAGGTTGCACACCACCCCAGCCACCCCACCACAACTGCTGAAGGTCACATGCCACCACCGTCCTTCACCCCCACCGCCCTTGCCCCAGAGCTTACCTGGTTCAGCCAGCAGGAAAAACAGGGCGCTGCCTACTCTTTCAGCCACTGCCTGTTTTTCAGTGCAAGAAGCTTGTAGGCTTCGTGCCAAAAAAGAGGTGGCAGCTACAGGCTTGTCCTTGTGTTGAAAGGCCTCTGAGCATGTGACCAAGTAAGGACCCACATGTGGGGAGGTAGGTGAGGGGTGGGGCAGGCAGGGGTGAGCTTTTTTTAGTTCAGCTGAGCATGGCAGAGCTCTGCAACGCCAATTAGCTGAACTTAAAAAACAAGGGAATTTAGTGCAGGAGGGTGGGGACAGGAGCATGGGGACAGGAGCAAGGCCAGCCAGAAGTGATATTTACCAGAGTTTTTCTCCAAGCTTGGAACTGAACCAGTTGGATTTTTCTTCCCACAAGAGGAAAGTTTTTTTAAAGCTTTAACAAAGTTTTTGAATTGGGATAAGGAGAGATAAGGAGATTACAGACATGTAAGCAACCTTACAGGTGGATAACATATATAGACTGAAAACACAATTTGAAAGAATATGAAATGTTCGAAGGGATATTTTAGTGCAGACAAGGGATCTAGCTTTACAACAGCATTTTTATACAAGGCTGAAGGCTGATAATAAAGATATAATTGTTCTTCAACCAATTCCTATTGGAATCTTATGAAAGATTTTTTACTAAGAGATTAAAACAGAAAAAGATTACATGTTGATAGCATAAATTGGAAGGTTGTGACTTTTAAGCAACAGAGGTTTTAACAGAATTCTATGCAGAAGGCAAGGCAATTTCTAGACAATATTAAAGAGAAATTGAAGGAGATTCAAATGGACATATAAAATGAGACTGCACAAATGCTTCCATAGGTACAACAGAAAACTAAAAGGAATGATATTGAAGTAGGCATTTCTGGTATTAACTTTTGTAAATTTTTGGACTGATTATGAATGATAAATGCTTAACATGGAATGTAAATGGAACAGATGCTCCTCAAAAGAGAAAATTATTATTGTTTGAAAAAAATAAACAAGCTATAATTTGCCTACAGGAATTTGTATTGACTGATGAACAGTTGGAGTGGAAGTTAATTAGCAAGGGACTAAGACTTTGATACTGAGAATTCATGTCCTAAATGAGGACAAAGTATTGTTTTATAAATGATTTAGGAGAGATTAGTCAGTTTCTCTTACGAACATTAATGTTTGATGTAGGTTGGAATAGAGTAATCTTTCCACAACTGGCTCTTCCCAAAACATTTGAGAAAAATATTTAAATCACTTTGTATACACAAAGATTATTAGATTGTTATTATTATCATGTTAGTGAAGATGATATGTAATGGTTTGTGGAAAAGGTCTTGGGAGATGGGACAAAGATGCTGCCTAGGGAATGGTTAGATAAGAGACAATATATACCACAGAAAGGACCCTTCTTAGTTTCTCAGACTGTAAAGGAGATGGCAGGAGAGTTGTACTTCCAAACTTGCAATATTCTGTTAATGTAGCTTTACAATAAAGTAGAATTAGTTTAACTGATCATGTTTTCTACGTGGTCTACCTTGTAAGGCGAACACAGTAGAACTTGTTGAGATGGCTAAATTGATTTATTTATTAGAGAAAAGAGAATACGTTTATAGCTGACTGGAAAACCCTTGTGGACCTTTTGCAAAAACCAGAAAAATGAATTTATGGTTTATGGTTTTGATGCTTAGTCAGGATAGATTATAGAAAAAGAAAGTTATAATGCAAAGTAAGAGGTAAGTGTATTATACATATCACTTCTGTAAAGAAGATTGGGAGCTTCTATTCTATTTTATTTTTACTTTTTTTTTTCAGAGAGAGAGAATGAGAGAGAGAGGGAGTGGGGAGAGAGAGATAGGTGATATATTCAGATAGATAATAGATTTAAAACTCTGGGGGCATAATAATTTTTGGAGCAGATAACAACTAATCTTTGAATACAATTCCAGATGCCACATTTTTTAAAAAAGTTAGGATATGGCAAAGGTAAAAAAAATGCTGGGGAAAATAATTTTAAGTTAATTAACCTTTAAATAGAATTTTAATAATACTGAATGTTATGTTTCTTATTTAGCACTTTCCCCCTCTTCTGCCACATAAAGCATTATAATTCTTTGGTGTAATATTCAAAGCATCTTTCAGATTAAGAAGTCAAGGCTTTTGAAAGATCTATGCAGCTATGGCTTTAAATAGTTTTATATTGATTAAAAATGCATAACAGACATTATGGTTTTTCAGATCTATTATCTATCCCAATGTTGTTTTAAGCAATTACACTAGAGGTTCTCACATGGATGGGTGCAGAGGTTGGATCAGTTAAAATTTACAGGGTGGTGATCAGAATCAAACCCCTGCCTCTTTAATTTGCACGTTCAAGAAGATGGACTTTGTTTGTGATACCAGCCCTGCCACACTAAAGATTTTGACACTCCTTGGCAGATAACTTTGGGTCTCCAGGTCTATGGATGGCTGTTAAGTATTAAATTTATAATATTTAGTTTACAACCTGAAGCTAAGACCATGCCAAGTAGTTGAAATCTATTTTATGTCTTTTGAGATGAGAACAACACACACACAAAATACAATTTTAGCAAAACATTGCAATATGAAGTCTTAATTCATGTGCTTCAGGATGAAATCTAAACAACACCAAGGTAGGTTTATTTTTTACACTGATGCCACTTCAGAAGGCAGAAATGAACTCATCAAGATTCTAAAACAAAAAGCAGAGCAAAAAAGATGGATTCTTTCAAGAGGCAAGTCATTTGAAACCAGAATGCTTGTCCAACTTGGTGAATACAACTATATATAACCAACATTTGAAACCTATTTTATTTCTATGCTGTAACTATCAAATATTGCATTTGAACTATTTCTGTTCCATGCCAATAGGTTCATCACAGGGGTGGGTTCCTACCGGTTCGCTGGTTACCCGCTTTGTGGGCGCGCTTTCCGAATGCCTGTCAAAAGCGCGCT
>JANHGC010003385.1:0-10152 GCA_027560395.1 Boaedon fuliginosus
TGTTCTGAAACAGGTAATTATGAATTTATAAGAGAGTTTTTGAGAGCCTTGCTTTCAAAATCTTGAATTATCTAACTCTGCTTATTGGGATCACTTACTTCTGCTCTATCTGCTTTTGCAGGCATCAGTTCTCATTCAATGTATATCTCTGAACTTAATTTGGGGTATTTTTCAGTATTGGAACTAAGTTGTCAAATGTTTATACCCATAATAAACAGCATAATGTTTAATGTCCAATATAGAAGTCTTCTAAGACTTTTCTGATAAAAGCTGTCATTTCACATTGTGGCCATTAGAGAGCAGCCTTAACGTAAAGATTGCCAAATGTGTTGTCCATATCTTTTTCTTCTTCTTCTTTTTAACAGATGGCATGAATGGACACATTCCTTTACAAATTAAAACGGGGGGGGGGGGAGGGGGGGAGTCTGCCGGGCAATTCAAAGATACGTTTGAAAAATAGATTCAGTTGTATTGGTTGCATTTGTGACTGCAGTAAAAAAAAAAAGGATTCCTAGCAGCTCTTTGTATAAGTATGCACATGGACCTTGGAGTTGGACTTGATTTCTGGTGATTACACGGGCAAGTCTGTGTAGTTTATTTGGCAATATTTTTTTAGAATGGTTTCTTCTTGTTTTGTTCCTAGCATTTGAGAGAGAGTGACTGGCCCAAAATCATCCAGTTGGCTTTCCGCCTAAGACCAAACTAGAATTCATGAGTTTCCAGTTTCTTCCATATTGTCAGCCTCTGAAGTGTTTTTTTTTTCCTTTGGATCACGGATGGCAAAACAGGATGAAGTGTTTTTGATATTTTTTTTTAATCCAGGATGGCAAAACAGGATGGTCTAGAAAGAAATGTTTTTCTTGCAGAATGTTTTCTCCTGGAACACACCAATGTCACTTTTCCGAGAGTGGTCTGTACTATTCCAAAATGTATGCTGGCGTGTTCTGCTTCCTAACATATCTTTAAACCATGAACACAGTGGATGATATTCACCGATTTTGGATAATCCCCTATCCTTAAATAAACAATGTAGGATGTTTTTAGCATCTTGTAATTAATATGGTAGACAATTTTACTTTCAACCTAACCTATAGAGCTGATGTTTTTCACTGAGCAAATACGTTTTCTGTACTTTGGTTAAGGCGATCTGTTATATCCAAAAGCAAATCCCTTTTGCCAGCCTTGCTGCCTCAATTCTAGTCAGACCTTTCATTTCCCCCAATCAGCATGTTATCAGGTAAACTTTTGGGGGGATTGGAGCTTATTTCAAAAGGCAGTAGCCGAATATTCTCCCCCACAACCATAAGCAGACAGCCTGATCGGGTTACCAAATCCTACTTCTCCAGAGGTTAGATTTGGCTGGAGTCTACATCTGTACATTTGTCTGCATCTGGATGCAATTCTTCCAAAGCAGATGTCCTCTCTGGAGAGTTTCCCTTCCAAAAGAGGAATCCTATGTAAGACCAAGCAGGAAAAAAGCCAGCTAAACGATATCTAGTAAAGCCCTTGGATACCCATGCTGGTGAACTTAATGCTGTTTTTATGGGTGATAATAAATCATTCAGAAGAAACCCCCTCAGGATGTATTCTGAATGTGTTCCATTCAACCTCTTCAGTTTTCATTATTTTCAATTTGTGAAAAAAACAGTCTACTCCGCTAGTATAAATAAACACTGTCAAAAGCAAAATAGTATTTTTACTGAGTTTTGAGATTTGCATTCAGTTTGAGTTACATTATATCTTGGCTTCAATGTATTAGTATTACCTCATGACACAGCAGTTTATCCTAAGCCTTTTCTTCCATTGAACCATTTACTAGAATTCCTCAATTGTCTCCCCATTCCACATGTTTAAAGACATCAATAATAATAAGCTTTCTATTTCAACTGGCAGGACAAAATCTTCAGTTTAAAGATCTTTGGCCTTTTGTCACTGAATAGTACTTTAAGGAAGCATAAACTGGTTGAAACACAGGTACTTTCACTTTTTTTGAGAAGAAACTTTGATGACACAAGAAAGGACAATTAACTGCATTGATAGCTTTGACTTCTTTCTGTCCCTAACTCTTGTTTAATTGACATTAAGACATAATGCATTTCATATACATACACACCCACTCAGTTGTTGATTGCTACCTTTCCACAAGAACCATACACCTTCATCTATAGTTAGGCCTTGATTACTGAAATGGAATTAAATATCAAAATAGTTAAAACATAAATAAACATTATATTGCCTCAGCAATTCAGCTATGTGTTTTGGTTTGGTTTTGGTTCTTTGAGTCATTTTTTTCATTCCTGGACAACTGCCTAGGCAAGTCCCTGTACTTTTTCTTGGCAAGGTTTTTCAGAAGTGGTTTGTCATTGTCTCATTTCTAGGGCTCAGACAAAGTGAATGGCCAGGTCAGAAGCCACCAAGCTGCCTTTTTGTCTAAGGTGGGACTACAATTTATGATCTCCTGGTTTCTAACCTGATGCCTTAACCATTACACCCACAGCAAAGGCCTTCAAAGTCACAGTGCTGTCCTTGTCTTGTAAGGTGATCCTGTTATATAACAAATCTAGAAGACTTGTCTTTTAGTTTGATGTTTTATAGTCTACATATTGCCACAATAAGTGTTTTAAGCTACGTGACAGTAAGTGCCATACAGTAAAATTTGGAGATGTGGTTTGGAATCAAAGATCTCTTAAGGATCTTTTCCTATTCTGCAATTCCTGAGTGCTAAAAGATTTTTGTGAGTACAGCTAGCAATGTGAATGACCTGAAGCTTTGTATTTTCTGACAAAGGGCTGTGATTGTATTTCAAAGGTTTCAAGAATATATATATGATTTAATCATATCTTGCCCAGGCATGTACTGAATTACCTGAATGTAAGAATCCATTCTTCCCCCCACCCCCAGACTCTGGATAGAGGGCTTTGTTGCTAGTTGTTTTGGGTCTCTGCTAGAAAGAGACAAAATATTTCATACAAGAAATCTTATGGACTTATTGCTTATTCTAGAAATCTGATAGGGATTTCATGTGTGTAGAGATTGAATATGTGTGAGTAAGGGATATTCAATAATTGAGTACAGCAATCACAAATGAGTTTTTCTATCTTTTTTTAAAGACCTAATTAAAACATGATTGTAACAACATAGCCAGTAATAGCTAAATACTTAAATTATCCATGGATTCTTTGTTGTGTAAGTTTTTCAGCTAATAGAATCATTCATAGCAATTATAGTTAATTTTTTAAGTATGGTCAAATGCAAATGATTCTATGAGCCAAAAATCTTACAGTACTCAGTGTAACACTTCTTCATTGACTGGAGAAAGTCACAAGCAGAGCTATTACGGTATATGCAGTAGAACTATTCTTAACAATATATAATTCAACATTTAAAGGATAAGCAAACAGTAGCATATCATGGGACAGCCTTCTTTTGAATTTTGTTGCAGGAGAGAGTCTTGGAAAGTGCAAACTGAGGTAGATATCATCTTATATGTTTTTTTTAGTAGCTTCCATTATTTGTTTGTTATCCAGCCTACAAAAAGGAAAAAGATGGGATAAACAACACTTCTTTGTGAGAGTGTTAAGAGCTGCTTTTAAAAATTGCCAGTAATTAATTAACAAACTACTGTATTTTTGCTGTTTTCATTTATTGGTATGGAAAAATGAAATAATTTTGTTTATGACACATGCTGGCATATGATTAAGCTTTACTAAACAGCTTGAAATAATAATAGAAAAACCAAGGACAGACGTAAAATAAAAATCACTAGAAATCCAAAGTCCTGCAAAACCCTGAAAATCCTTTATCCTATTAGGTCTAAAATCATTTTTATTTATATGTAAATTTAAACATTTATTTTAAACTTTTAAATAAAATTAATTTTAATTAATTATTTTTTAATTAATTTAATTTGTAAAAGCTGAGAAAATTATCGCCCTCCCCTGCCAAGAAACCCCTTCAAAGTGTATACCAGACAAGAGAATGTTCTATAGAACTGTGGTGGTGGTGGTGGGGCACAGTGGTTAGAATACAGTACTGCAGGCTAATTCTGCTGACTGCCCAGAAGTTTTGCAGTTCGAATCTCACTGGATCAAGGTTGACTCAGCCTGCCAACCTTCCGAGGTCGGTAAAATGAGGACCCAGGTTGTTGAGGATAATATGCTGACTCTGTAAACTGCTTAGGGCTGTAAAGCACTGTGAAGCTGTATATAAGTCTAAGTGTTATTGCTATTGCTATAAATGAAGGCAATCTGTTAAAGTGACTCTATTTGGAATATTGAGAATCTGCAATGGATGCTTTTTTTTTTTTTTTTTTGAGAAAAGACATGTCAATCCTAATGAGAAAACAGACAGTGTCAGAGAGAAACTCAACATGATCCTGCCTTTATTTTGTTTGGTAGAAGTTGAGACAGAGAGAAACTTGGACAGGTTTTTAAGGCCCTGTTAATAACCTTACAATAGAACCCTACAATTATAAACAGCATTCTTGGAATCCCTGCTGTTCTACTTTCTCCAGCTGACCTACCTCACAGGGGTGACAGCTCGACATAAAACACAGAAGGTGGATCAGTCACTCCCAGGAGGCTCACTCTATGCCAGGCGTTTTCTGGGTCCCTATATCCTTGCTATAAATAGAGATAGGAAAATGTTAATTGATAGCACTTGCCTTGGCTGCATATTAGATTCCTATTTATTTTTTAATTCAATTTCTACAGCCGCTCATCTCAGTCAATGATTCAAGACACCTTAGAATTTAATTTAATTTAATTTAATTTGCTTTCAAAATTTAATTTATTTTCAAAAGTCAGGTGGGACAGAGAATATATCCCTGCTTGGGTATCTTGGGAAGGGGGAATGTGTCCATGTCATCTACCTCTGCTGTGACAAGATGAAGTCATTTGGCACTAGCTAAGAATCATTTTTTAAGTGTGGCAGCATAAAGTACGGTTAGCAAATAAATAAATAAATCATGCCATTCTCTGCAGTCATCCCCAAGACCACTTTTAAAGGCAGCCTACATGAGATAGCTGAACAAACATCCATTTATCTTGCAAAAGAAGGACATTTGACATGAAAAATGATGGCAATATCATATGTCTACAGCTGGAAAACTGGGACACTGGTAAAGCAGTGTACATTAGATATCACTATCAGTGAATAATTAAGGATCCAAGGGCTAGCCAAGACTTGCTTACCCTTCCAAAGTTCCACTGCCTTTCTTTTGAATACCTACAAAGCCTTTGTCAATTGGGTGTAGATTGTGCAAGATAAGGCATTTAACCACAGAAGAAAGGGGAAGGGGCCCAATTTTAATTTTTTAACCTTAATGTAACAATGCTATTTCTGCTTTCGTAGCCACCAGCAACTCTATGAGCAGGGGCAAAATTTTCCCAGTGCAAGTGGGGAGGAAGGGGTTTCATTTTTTTTTTTGCCACATTCTCAGTTGCTAGACTTTCCATTTCCTCATTTTGATCAAGTTAATTTTATCTAGAAAATGTTTGTGGTATTTGCCAAGTGTAATCAGCTTAAGATAATATTCCCAAGAAAAGAACAAGAAATTAAGTATGATATATATGTGTGACATTAAAGAATGGGTTGTTCTGTATATAACATATAGTACAGTTGTGGTAAAATTAGATATCAACAGTATGTATAGAGCAATGGATGTTAAGAAATAACTCTCCAATCAGTTCAAATGAAACCAAAGTGTTAGATATGATTATTCCAGGATATCTTAATTTAATAAATATCATTTTGCAATGCCTTTTCATATATAGTCTTTCTGCTTTGGGCACAAGCTATCCCACTGGTACCTTTTGTAAATTTGTTCCATTGCATTTGTGCAAAAGCTGTTGTCAAAATGCCATTGTAGGAAAATGGCTATGTATCTCAGGAGCTTTTCTTTCACTGTCTGCAATCAATATCTTAGCATATAAGAAGGTGTGGAGATATGTTGGACTTCTCTAGCTAACATGACAGAACAAACATTTTCAGGAAAAACAATTCAAATCTAAATCAAAGTTAAATTTAATTCCAATAATTTGTTGTGTAAGATTTTGTCATGGGGCTCCCTCTGAAGTAAGCTAGAGATGCTGTTCAAGCATATACCAAAATTGACAAAAAGTTTCATATGATATCTGCTGTTTTTGCTGCTGCCCCCTGTTTTCCAGGGAATACCTCACCTGACTCCTACTTGGTATCTCCAATGTATGAAAAATAGGGCAATCACAACATGTTATCTCTTTTTTGGAACATAAATGATAAAAATGCCAAAATGATTTCAATAATGCAGTGTCCTAAATTGTAGCAAAGTGGCATGTAGCTCCATGATTCAGCCTTTCCTTCTATCTTTGGGTGATAGATTAATCTCACCTAGCATTAATAAAATCAAACTTTATTTAAAAAGAATAAAAAATAAAGGTATAATCACCAATGCCTTAGAGATGGAAGGGTATTGGGGTTTTGTGAATGCAAGAGGTTCAGACTAAAGTCCTTGTGGAGCTCCAGAACTATGATTCTGATTCTTTCTAGTTAGAACTAATGGGTGCTTCAGATTGGCTCTCCTTGGGCGCAAATTCCCAGTAAACCCCAGCTAGCTCCAGCAATGACTGCATCTATCTTTTGTTTGTAGGGAAGTGCCATTTTTGGATAATGTATACCTTGTCTTCCACAGGTGATATAGTCCCATGGCCCTAGTAGATACAAACTGAATAAATCCACATTTTAATGATGATGGTTTATGGATTTAGTAAAATTACTGTGAATTGGATGAACCTATGATAATAAATATTTTTTAAAAGAAAGTGGAAACATTCTGCACAGTCACTTACAAAGGGTTTTATTTAAAAGAGCCTTGGGGCACAGTGGTTAAATACCACATTACAGACTATCTCTGCTGACTTCTTCAGCAGGTTGCCAGATCGAATCCCACCAGGCTCAAGGTTGATTCAGCCTTCCATCCTTCTAAAGGTCGGTAGAATGAGGACCCAGATTGTTTGGGGGCAATATGCCAACTCTGTAACTGCTTGGGGAGAGTTTTAAAGCTCTGATAAACAGTATATAACATCTGAGTGCTATTGCTATCTATCTTGTAACCCACCCGGAGTCCTTTGGGATAAAGGTGTAATTAATAAATAGTAAATAAATAATAAACAGTACTCCACCTCGATTCAATTCAATCAAGGTTATCCACCAAAGGGAAGATGGCTGTTGTAGATTATTTTGTGAGTCTGGATGGTGGGGGAGACTAAGATTAGAAAAGTGCTGTTCTCCAGCCCAGGGCCTCTATTATAGTATAGCCTTCCTCTAGAAAAGGGATGTGTAGCTATGAAAACTTAATGACTTGTTGACTTCAATTCCCAGGATTCCTGAGCCAACACTTAGTGGTTTAGGAATTCTAGAAGTTGAAGTCCACAGGTCACCAAGTTGCCATACCTTGCCCATGCCTGCTCTAGATATTAGCCGATCCTCCTCACTGATGGCCTTCCAGAAGCTTTTAAAAATCAAGAATTTCTGAAACCTTTTGGAGAATAATTGAAACTTTTGCTACCTGGAGATTTATTTATTTATTTTATTATGAACTGATACAATCACATTATATTGACATTATTGACAACTACCTTTTAGTGTTTTATTATTCTGTGGATGCTTTTACTGTATTTTAGTATATTGGTAGGCCATGTGAGTTGTGAAGTTTTAATAGATAAATACAAGACATCTTTCATAACAATATAAGCAAATAATGGAAACTTTTTAAAAGATAGAAACAAAGTGAGAGTAAAGAATTTTCCAAACCTAGTGTACAGGTTTGTTAACCAAAATTTGCAGTTAAACTCAAAATGCAATTCCATATCCTACCCGGTGAAGTGAGATTAAATAGCAGTTTTCTGTTTGGGATCACAGGAAACTTTGGATGAAATAAAACTTAAACTGAAGGTAACAGTTAAAAGAGTAAATTAGTGGAGTGAACATTTTTTTATTTCACTCCATGACCAATATTTTAAAAAAGATCAACAACATATCTGGGATATCCATGGATATACCGCTCAGAGCTCCTATGTTTCAACATATGAAATACAAATATATAAATAAATATAAAATAACAATAAAATAAAACTAATATAGCAAAACCTGAAGCAATTAATAATATAAGGGATATACCAGATTATTTCTGCAGGGCTATTTATAAAAATGTAACAACCTTATTGGTAAGAGCTGAAATTTGATTATTGAGGAGAAAGATAATAACTTCCTGATCTGAGCAGCAATTAAGATTTCTAACAATCCGTGTTATGAGTTCTGTCCTCCATTTATTGTCTAGAGGACACTCTAACAATGTACAGTGAGAAATAGATTCAACTGGAGACAAGCAATGCTTCCTGGAGAATATTAAGAACTTTGTTCTAGAGCAGGGGTGTCAAACTCAAGGCCCGGGGGCCAGATCTGAACTGCAGGGTGCTTAGATCTGGCCCACTGGGCCACCCTGGAAACAGACCAGCCTACAGTGCCTCTGTCAGTGAAAACTGAGCTCGGGAGGGCCGCATGTGGCCCTTTCGAGCTCTATTTTCGCTGGCAGAGCGTTGCAGGAGGCCGTTGCAGATGAAAACGGAGCTTGGAAGCCTGTTTTCGCTGGCAAAGAGTCATGCAAGAGATTGGGTTGCCATTTGTCAGAAATGGTGTAGGGTTTCCTCCTTGGGTGGGAGGTTGGACTAGAAGACCTACAATGTCCCTTCCAACTCTGTTAATCTGTTACCTGTTAAATTTGTCCAAGGAAATTTCTATAACAAATTATGCAGGTTCTAACAGTTCTAAATATACATGGGCACACTCTAAATATACACATCTACTTCATGCCCCAGCAATTCACTCTCCCAGATCTGTTTTTCCCCGATGGGAAAGATCCCGGCAGATTCTCCTCTTCTGATCCAACTTTCAGATTCTAATTTAATTTGTTCAACTTTCTTCTCTTCCACCACAACAGAATATAGCATTTACTTCAAATTGGAAGCTTAGCCCATCTCATTGCATCAATCGGTTAGAATAGTCTCTTCATTCCCTTTCATCTCCCAATCACAGAGCTCACCACATCCTTTGAATCTGTGACCTGCCAACCTTCCCACTCCTGCTATAGTTGTTCCTTCTATTTATTCTTTTGAATGACTCCCAGGTTTCCCACCAGGTACATGAATTTTATCTCGGAATATTGCAGGATGGCAACCCAGTATTTACAGACTACAGGTAGTTCTCACCTTACAAGCACAATGGAGCCCAAAATTTCAGTTGTTAAATGCATTTTGTCCCATTGTACAACCTTTCTTGCCACAGTTGTTGAGTCCCTGCAGTTGTTAAATTAGTAACATGGCTGTTGAGTGAATCTGGCTTCCCCAGTGACTTTGCTTGTCAGGTCACAAAATATGGTCATGTGACCCTGGGAAACGGCAACTGTCATAAATATGAACCAGTTACCAAACATTTGAAGTTTGATTACGTGAATGGGGATACTGCAATGATTGTTAAGTGCAAGGATTGGTCATGTCACTTTTTTCAGTGCTGTTGCAACTTTGAACGGTCACTAAACGAATGGTGTTAAGTCAAGGACTACCTATGTGTATACAACAACATGATATTCAACTGCTTCCAGAAACCTGGAATATAGAGAGGATATAGAGAGCTTTATATCTATATCCACCCACCATCCTTCCTGTGCTTGGACCCTGCCACACCATCCACCCCCCAGCTTTGCTGAACCTATATTCTGTGTCAATGATGCAGCTGTTCTTTCCATAATCCTGATGGGCCTGCACAGAGGCCTTGAAGTGTGAACTTCCTATTGCCATAAGAAACACCTTGACATCCATTACTCTAGAAGAGGGTTATCATTCATGGAGGGCCGCATCAGGGTTGTGCTTGACCTTGGGGAGGTTGGGCAGAGGGTCATGGCTAGCTCGACGTCACTCATCTCGGGGGTGCCTGTGACAGCCCGGACTCTTTGCCAGCGAAAACAGGCTCCCAAGCTCCGTTTTCATCTGCAACGGCCTCCTGCAATGCTCTGCCAGTGAAAATAGAGCTTGAAAGGGCCACATGCGGCCCTCCTGAGCTCAGTTTTCGCTGACAGAGGCACCGTAGGCTGGTCTGTTTCCAGGGTGGCCCAGTGGG
>JANHGC010003385.1:17622-29765 GCA_027560395.1 Boaedon fuliginosus
GCCGCGGAAATCCTTGGTAGATCTCGCTCTCTCCGGGACTAGACAGCAGAACTGGGTATGGGGAGAGAGCAGGTATTCGGGAGGCCTTGGCCCTTGACCAGTGGGTTTTGGATTTGAAAACTGGAGAACTACCATGGTTGCAGACAGTCTGGGGGACAAGGCTACAGAATTGGTCTATGGAGGCACCGGCCTTTCGGTATTTTCCGGGGAGGAGCTCTGGCACTGGCTTGCGTGCAGATGTCGGGGGTCCTCTCCTGGCACCCCAGAATGTTGGAGTGTGGAGGTTATTGTGTACCATCTGGCAGGGTCCCTTGGAAAAAGAATCCTGGTCCTTTTCTAATTCATGAAAAGGTACTTCTTATATTATACAGTAGTGCTAAATGTAATTTGCAGCTACTTATGAACCTTTTTAAAAAGGCTTTGTCTAATAGGATACAAACATATGTACCTGCATGACCACTGATATGAAATAATCTAATTTTATATTTCCTGCATTATTTCAAATATCATTGATAGCTAATACACGGCATTATTGATTAATAAAAAAAGATTTCAAACCCAAGAAAGCTTTACAGCCACTGTGAGATACCAAACCATAAACCAATTAAATGCATGGTAACCCTTTTACTAGGTGATTAAACTCTATAAAGCGTGTGAACTGCAACTTCTTTGAAAAGCTTTGTGTATCTGAAGAGAGAATGTGGAATGTAAACCACTTTGACAAATATCAACTATTGTAAGAAAAGTTGTCATAGTTCTGGATACAGAGCAATACACAAGATAAGTGACAGTTACTTTTCTTAGAACTACATTTCTGGACTTTATAGCATCCTTTATGTATATATATTTAATCTGGTGCCTCTCTGTTCTGCAAAAAGCTGGGCTAGTTCTAGATTCTCCTTTGTATTAGTTGACAAACAAGTCCTCAAAGAACTTTTTACGGCAGCCAAAAACAAATCCTTTAATTATGAGGTAGATTTACAGCAGACTATTTTATATCCATCAGTATTATAGGAGTTTATATTTAATACGTAGTTTAAGATACAGGTTGATCCCTGCCTGTTATTTTTTCTTAATGGAGCAGTTCTTTAGTACTTTGCTGCATAGAATCATTTACCTTGATTGAATTTCTAAATTCTGTCACAAAGGATAAACAAAGTTGCTTGAAGCATTGTTAATTCTGATATTTAGTTAGACGTGTAATAAAAATATCACTGTTTTCACATTTTTAAAAGACACTAATCAAGTGTTTATTTTTAAACAGAAGTTTATTTTAAGACAAGGGCATGCACAGTGTAATGAAGTGAAAAACTATCTACTTATATTTTAGTATCAGTCCTGTACAACATGAGGCCTGGCACTGTTAGGGTTTTGATAAGACTCCTTTTCTAGGACTGCAAAAAACAGCATAACTATCATGTCAGATACCTTGAAAAATAGTTTCTGTGGCTGATAAGCTACATATGACTTGTAATCCAACCCCATTTTTCAGGACTTCCATATGGAAGAATTTCAATAGTCAATTACATAGAGGTAGTCCTCAACTTCGACCACAATTGAGCCCAAAATTTATGTTGCTAAGTGAGAAATTTGTTAAGTGAGTTATGCCCCATTTTACAACTTGCCCCATTTGTTGACTGAATCACTGCAGCTGTTAAATTAGTAAAATGGTTGTTAAGTGAATCTGGTTTCCCCATTGACCTTGTTTATTGAGAAGGTTGCAAAAGGGGATCACATGACCCAGGGACACTGCATCCATTATAAATGTCAAACATCCAACCATAAATCATGTGACCATGGGGAGGCTGCAACGGTCATAAATGTGAAAAAAGGTCATAAGTCTCTTTTTTTTAGTGCCATTGTAATTTAAAATGGTCACTAAATGAACTGTTGTAAGTCGAGGGATACCTGTAGTCAGTTCTTCAGAAAATTAGAGTAATAATAAAAGAAAATGCAATACAATAAGCATAAAACTCAAAAGTCTGAACTTTCAATAGTGACAGCAGGTTAATTTGTTTAATCCAATTTACAGCTGTTCAATTTAATAATTATCATTACAGATTATTGGAAGTGAATTTTTTATTTGGTTATATATTGTTTCATGTTTTCTACTTGACAGTCATACATTTAGATTCACTAAATAATGACTTGGGGCCTTCAGCAATCTCAGCCCACTCCAGATCCTACTTCAGCCACAGCACTACCATGGAGGTGGAGGAGACTTGATGCCTGAAAAGCTCTAAGAGATGAGAACGACATCACTCACACTTTACCTTCTCACTTTGGCCTTCCTGACGATGATGAGGAACTAGAGGCTCAGGCAGTGGAGGAGGAGGAAGAGGTGATAGTGAGGGGTGGGGGTGAGCACAGGGCCAACAGAGCCTCTCTGCTTAAAGCATCACTGATCCTAGCAGAGGGGAAATTGTGGAAGAGCAGGAAGAAGATCCAATGGGGTGGGTGGGGCAGGAGCATGAGGTCCCTCCAACGTGCCATGGTGTGAACATGATTAAGACGAGGAGAGGGAGAAAGGTAAGCAGGGGTAGCATTGGGGGAAGTTTTTTGGTTTGACATTTTTTGCATCCCTATATTAACGTTTTTGAGATGCGGCTGGAACTAAGTAAAATATTTCAATCATGGCCACATTATAGGTTCATATAAAGACATTATTTCTAATTCTTTAAATAGGTCAAAACATATTTATATTTTTTTCACAACTCTTGCCTACTGGGTTGAAGTTTTCTCTGACCAATCTTTGATTACCCCATAATCTCAATGCTGGTTTATTACCACAGGCTTAAATCTCTAGTATTATGAAGTATTATGGTACTGAACCTAATTTTTTTTTGTCCGGAGCAAGTATGAAATTCTTAAACTAATTCTTGGATTTAGTCCTGCACCTATAAGGTTGAACAAGGTAAGATTTGTTTTTAAATGCAAAATGGAAAAACAGTCTATGGAAGACTAATAGTTTAAATTTTAGTCTGCACTGCCCTACTTAGACTGTACTTTTCTGAAAACTATGTGCTCTCTTGGGCCATCATAGGACACTGATGTACTCTGGTCAGAATTGCTTGTTAAGATAGGTGACTGCAGCAATCGAATCCAATCAATCAATCAATGTGGAGTGCTCATATATGAGTGCAATCTTCGTATGGAATTCAGATAATTCTTCAAGCATGAATCATTATCAACTATTGCCTTTTGTTTCAGAAGTCTAAGTATAAAGGCAGTCTTGGTCTGGTCTGTAGACACTACCACTGGCCATAAATAATTCACATTAACTTGTAAAAGTCAGGAATTAATCTTGAGCTACCCCAAACTTCTCTGGTAGACTTCTAGAATATAAGAACAACATTTGCAGTTCAGCAACTAATGGAGCTGTTCCTGGTTAAGGTAACCCTTATCACAATTACTATGCTAGATGCATTATGGCATTCTGTAGCTTTGTTACTTCTGCATCCATGTGTTGTTGATCTTGTCATAATGCTGTGCCTGCTTGTTCTGCAGATAGGAGTGCCTTGAGGATCGGTTGCCATATCTGTTGCCAAGGTCAAGGACCAATGCCTCTCTAATGAGACAGTAGGGAGATTTTCAGTCCCCCCCACTCGCTTGCTTGCAGATGTGCCCAGCAGCTTGCCAAGGTCAACAGTCAAGATTTTCTCTTTCCTTTCTCATTCCCAGGGTCAGGCCTATATTCCTCCACAAGAAATATTGGTGGAAATTTCCAAATGTGTGCTAATTTTATTCTATCATTTAAAATAAGCCCAGTGAAATTATGATTAATATTCTTCTAAACTGAAGTTAGTAAAAATGTTGCAGCTTTACCATTGGACACATACACAGAAGGGAGCATAGCTGGATAAGTTCAATGGAATTTCTTCCTAATTTACAGTATTTGCTGGAAGAATCCCTGGAGAAAAAGAGTGGACTTGTTTTGCTGGACACAAAATAGCTTTATAACTGGAAATATGTAGTAAGTGATACAGAAAAGGCCTATCATTCATCTTCCTAGGGATAGCAACTTCAAGCAATCCTCATTCACATTTTTTCTGTTTACTATGTGCACTTTATTCCACTCTTTTCTACCTTTCTATTTTTTTGTAATTTCAAAGATTACTATAGCAGTGGAAAAGCATGCAATGATTATAAATGAATCATCCAAACTCTTATAAGTTCTATGAATGAGATAAAGTCAAGGCCTTATCTGGAAACATCTTAGCCCATTTCATTATATACAATTTTTTAAAAATAATAATAGTCCCAATACAAATCAATACCATCACAGATAGAACTACTTAGGGAATTCAAAATTATATCCAAGATAAACCCTCTCATTAGCAGCTAGTAGCTCATACCTAATAACTGCCTAAATAAATAAATACTCTCTACTCACCTGTCTCCTAAGACGATTTATGTTTCTTTGCTATCGTGGCACAGTGCCAGAATCAAAAGAAACCTATATCCTGATTCACAGTCAGAATCGGCTTCTAGCTGGCAACTCAGATTTCTAAAATTCCTCAGTTTGACTATTGCTGAAAATTCTAGCAACTCTGGAGGGTGCAATAGCTGGAGGAGGCAGTGGTGGGATTCAGCTGGAATGGCCCGGTACACACGTACTGGTAGCAGAAATTCTGGCTGGCCCCGCCCACCCTGTCCCGCCCCTACTCATTGGCCGCTGCCTACCTACCCCAGTCTGTGGGATCGCCTTGCCCTTCAGCAAGCCTTGTAGGCCTGTGCCTGCCTCCCACCTGAGCAGCAATGCTCCGTGGGGGTGGGCATTTGTTCTGGGGCTGCATGTGTGCAGCATGGTCACAGAGCAGCAGTCTTCTTGGAGGGCCACCCACCATCAGCCTTACTTTCACAAGCAGCCATGCACTGGCCCCGTTGGAATCTGTGTACAGGGACTGATTCCAGTCACTCAGGAGAGCCAGTGGATCTTCCCAGGAAGGAAGACATCAAAGAGCTTTGTGTTGCAGCTCAACCTTTTCTGAGCAGCAAGGTATTCTCAGGTCATGACATGTTCCCCGATCCTTGTTGATTTGTTGTGGTCGTCCAAGAGTTCTTGGCTATTCTGTTAATGTTACCCAGCTTCCACTGGGGCTTTTGAAGCATGAATAAGATATGTGGAAGGAGAAGTTTGAAACATGAAGTGGGTTGGTTGCCTTAGCAATGTTACCATAAAAATACTAGCTTTGTTTTATTTTTTACACACACAACCACACACACACACACTTTTATCTTTTGCTCTAAACAATGTATCCAATTGGCTTTGATTGCTCCATCAAGTGATGGGAGACCATGGCTCCTAGAGAAGGATCAGGGTGGGAGCAGCAATAAATGTATTCAATGTCCTGGTATGGCCTTCTAGAGAGACTTCCCTAGTGCACTACCATTATGATCTTTTCACGTTAAGACTAAATTCTCCCTGGGTTAATTTGAGTTTTGAAGGAAGTAGAATAATGGAATGATAATCCTGAATATGTGAAAAGAGTGGGAGATGGGGATGCTAAAATGTATGCTGGAACAGATTAAGTGGTGCCATTTAGGGCATGAGTACATATTGAAGGAGGAATCCATGCCATGGTAATAGTTACATAGTTACACCAGCCATGCTGGCGCAGTGGTTAGAATGCAGTACTGCAGGCTACTTCTGATGATTGCCGGCTGCCAGCAGTTTGGCAATTTGAGTCTCACTGGCTCAAGGTTGACTCAGCCTTCCATCCTTCTGAGATCAATAAAATGAGGGACCAGATTGTTGGGGGCAATATGCTGACTCTGTAAGCCGCATAGAAAGAGCTGTAAAGCACTGTGAGGCAGTATATAAGTCTAAGTGCTATTGCTATTATGTAGGTAATTTTATAAGCTAGTCCATATCTTATGTTTCTATGCATTTGCTAATATTAGTTTACTGACTTGTATTGGTGGAGCCTCTGAATTTTTAAAATTTCTTGTCTTCTGCTCCTCTTAATATAAGGCCAGCTGCAACAGCCTTAACTGTTGCATCTTTTTCTTTATCTTTTTCAAGTCAGCTCCCTTTGTCATGTTCTCCTTGAATTATACACTACTAGCTTATGACCCAGTGTTGCCTGGGTAATTTTTTTATGGGACTGCCATCTTCCCTCCTTCCTCACTTCTCTTTCCTTCTGTCTCCCTTCCTCCCTTCCTTTCTCCCTGCCTGCCTGCTGCAGACTACAATTCCCAGTGTTCTTTGCCTGATTTGCATGCCTTGCCTCTTTTGGCTGGAGAGCTTCTGTTGCCTCAGTAGAGCTTGGCAGTGAAATGTGGGGGCATCATTTTGGGGGGAGATCCACAAAAAATTTGTGACCCCCACAGTGTTTGTCACCAGATGATAAGGTATGTGTATGCCAGGTTTGGGCCAGATTGGTGCTGGCATGGAAGAGCCTATAGAGGACATACCCACATACCTACAAATCCACAAACCCACACTTCTCTTTGATAGATATAGATATGGTTTTGTTTTAGAAACTGTATGCTTCTGCAGCTGCAATGTCCTCAAGGATGCAGATAAGAAATGCCTTTACAGCTTCTCCGCCTGAGATGGGTTGAGGTGAGGGTCAAACTGTTAAAATAGCAACACATGGCAATGAACCTGGCATGTGTGTTATTGCTAAGCTAAGTGCTTAGCGCTACAGAATATTGCTGTACCAGACTGGAGGACGCCCAGATTTCCCAGCATTTCTTATTACTTGTAAACTCTTTCCCATAAGAAGATCAAACAGTGCTCGCACCCCTTTCAATTCTCAGTGAGCCTTATGTACAATCTGTTCTGATCAGCCTCTGCGCTCTTAACTCTTGTGAGTTAGGAGACCCGTCACCACTGTAACTTTGCTAGCTTAAATAAAGAAGCCAGCTTGGACTTCTTCAATCACGATGACTTATTTCTGAAGGTGGGTTTTTGGCTACCACAGTACGCAATGCTCCAGTGAACGGTGTTACTCCAAGAGCCAGTTTTGGGGAGAAATTGTGCAACTTTCTGAAAGGATTCAATTCAGGACAAAAACGTTTCTTCTAAATGACATGGATGGACGGATGGATGGATGGATGGATGGATGGATGGATGGATGAAAATGAGACAAGCAGATACAGAAAATGACCAGGCCATTGAAGACTGAATGAGAATAATGACTGAGGAATATCAGTTAAAACCCCCATCTCAAATATGTGGTTTAAACATCTCTTTGTTAGTAGATAGCAAAAGTATAATTAGTACATCTTCAAAGTATAATTAAGTGTTTGTGATAACTGAAAGAAAGTGAAAGAAACTAAAGTCAAATGACTGCAGGGAGTATGGATTTTCTATGAAACAATACAGGCAGTCCTCAACTTACAACAGTTCACTTAGTGACTGTTCGAAATTACAACGGCAGTGAAAAAGTGACTTATGACCATTTTTCACACTTACAATCGTTGCAGCATCCCCATGATCATGTGATCAAAATTTGGACACTTGGCAACTGTCTCATATTTATGATGGTTGCAGGATCCCAGGGTCATGTGATCCCCTTTTGTGACCTTCTGACAATCAAAGTCAATGGGGAAACCAGGCTCACTTAACAAATTAAATTGTTTTTAATTACTTTTTTTAAATATGTTTGTAATTACTAATTTAACAAGTGCAGTGATTTGCTTAACGAATGTGGCAAAAAAGGTTGTAAAATGGGGCAAAACTCAGTTAAAAAAAAGTCTCGCTTAGCAACATAAATTTTGGGCTCAGTTGTGGTCGTAGGTCGAGAACTACCTGTACTGAGAAATATATTCTCATTGGAACAAATGGAAAGTGGATATAGGGACAGAAGATTGGAACAGGTTGTCTGCAATCTACTAGGGAAGAATGCTACTATTAACCAGGAGCCCCTTGTATCTGTCAAGAACAGATCATGAAAGAATGATTAGTTTCATAGATCAAGGAAATGCTATATAGGATATTGTTCCTTGAGCTCCATAAAGCATTTATCTGAGGGTAAAATCATAAGAGTCTCGGTGGCACAGTGGTTAAATGCAGTGCTGCAGACTCTGCTGACTTGTTCATCAGGTTGTCAGATCAAATCCCACCAGGCTCAAGATTGACTCAGCCTTCCATCTTTCTAATGGTTGGTAAAATGAGGGCCCAGATTGTTTGGGGGCAATATGTTGACTCTCTAACTGCTTGGGGAGTGTTGTGAGGCTCTGATAAGCAGTGTATAAAATCTGAGTGCTACTGCTATCTATATTGTAAGTCACCCAGAGTCCTTCGGGAGTTGGGCGGCATAAAAATGTAATTAATAAAATTTTTTTTATAAAAAATGCTAAAGTCTGGTGAACTTCCAACTAATAGAACATCCATATCCAGAGGATAAATGATGCTGCATTGTTCTGGAGGGAAACTCATGTGGTGCTTCCTGGCTTCTGATCTCAGCCTTGTGCTTTCACCATTTTTGAAAATGACCACCCTTTGCCAAAGAGGATGGAATGGAAGAACTGCTTATCAGATCTGCAGATGACACCAAACTGGGTGGATTAAAGAGCAAAATGCAATAAAAAAAATTAACCTGACAGACTCCAAACTCAGGCGGCATTGCTCAGGATGATGATCAACTGTGACAAGTATAAAGTCTTACATCTGGGAAAGATACTGCACTGGAGGCAGATGAAGAGGAATTAAGAATACCAGTAGCCACCAATCATAACATAAACAAATAGAAAGTCAGATGACCAATACAATCTTGCAATGCATTAACAGATCACATCCAAATAATAGAAGGCAACAGTGCCATTGTGCTAATTAGGCCACACTTGTGCTGCACTTTAAAACAACATGGGGAAATTGGAGTGGATTCAAAAGAGAGCTGCCAGGATGATAAAGGGGTTTAAAATCCAAGCCCCATGAGGAATGGTTAAAGCTGCTGGGCATGTTTAATTTGCAAAAGAGAGGACTAGGGGGAGATGTGATAGATGTCTATAAATATCTCAAAGACTGTCATTTGCAAGAGGGGCAGACCTCTTCTCTATTGAGACTGAGAACAGCACCAAGGACGATTCATTGAAATTAAAAAAAAAAAAGAAAACTCAGGGTGAACATAATGCAGAATTTCCTGATGGCAGGAACTGCTTATCAATAGAGCAATCCATCCTGGCCTAGATGTTTTCAAATTAGAGCTGGTAGCTCTAATGGAATGCCTTAGTGGCTTCCTGCCCTGAGCAAGGGCTTGAAGGAGACTTGATCTCCAGCAGTTTCATTGCCAGGACCAATAACTGCAGACGTTGGCAGGAGTAGCCAGGACATTTTTTTGCTTGAGACAAAGAAAACCTTCCCATTACACATACCATGCACAGGTTATTAGCAGAAAGTGGGATCTTACTTCAATCCTTGCTGATGGAACAACATCCTTCCTCCATCCTTTCTCCATACTCCATGGTTTAGGAAGCACTAAACACAGTGCACAATACACAGAGGAGGACTCTAGGGAGCAAATAGTTGGGGAGCAGCCATCATGACCCTGCTCTCTCCTCAGTATTCACTGTCTTTCAAGATAGGCCTCCAGCGGTTCTGGACAAGTCATTATTCGTTCGAGGTACACACAGTTCGTCATGGATTATTATTTTCAGCTAAGTGGCTCTCTTTGGTTTCTGTGATCCAAATAATGTGACAGTATATTCTAGAACACACATGCTTTTTCTCCAAACATCTCCCTGGGAGTAAGTATCAGCATCCATGCTTCATCTGAAACCTTGAAGCTCTTTGGAGACACAGAGACCTTTAGTCTGCAAATTCGGAGTCCAGTACTCAGTCACTTGTTTATGGAAGGGTGAGATATCTAGGGAGACTGACATGGAAAAACCTTTGTATGCAAGGAATATGTTCTGTCATAGGTTGCAGCATAGAGGAGCAACTGCCAATCAGAGTATTTAGCACTGAATTAAGTGGACCAATGAATTGACTTGTTGCAAAATAGCTTCCTGTGATATTCAGAATGGAGCATTATTGCAAGGAGTGGTGGTGATGAAAGCAGGGATATTTATATGTGTTCTTAATGATGTAATTGTTGGAATGCTTACTCAGTTGTATATTATATTCATCACCCCCTCATAAGTTAGTACATGATTGCAATAAGTTTCCTGTCAGTAATATGTCTCATGGACACTTTACAGTGTTGCATAGGATTGCAGTTTAGCCTAAATAAGTTTTGTCTCAAATCAGTTTAATTGTAGTCTTAGCACATTAAAACTCTTTCTTCTTCTTCTACTGGATAATTAATTCACAGACTAGGATAATTAGCTATAGGTAAACTCAGACGCCTTGGAGTTTTGGTGATTTTTTAAGAAATGGGGTTATGTCTCCACTTCTTTTCTTGCAGTTAATTTTTTTTTAGAGTTATATAGCCAATGCTCCTTCCGTCATGTCAAAAGATCAGAGAGGTCAAGTCTCAACATGTTAAACAAGATGATCCCCTCATGAGTGAAACAAACAGGCGGTTGGTTTGACCACTGTGCATTATATAACTGGTGCATGGGCTGTGGAGGCTGGATGGCTGTCAGAAATTCCGAGTGGAGGGGGAAGGGTGCTGCCCTCAACTCACTGGTTACAAACAGTTCCAAGAAACCTAAAGGGAAAGTGGCTGTAGATCAAAGGAACCAAATGGGGATAATTAAAAATCCTGTATGCTGTCTAAACAGCTTGCTTTAGGTATGCAGAAGGAGATTTCCCCCCTCCCCGCTCCTGCTGAAGTGATATGAACCCATTTCTTGTATAGGGATAAAAAGTGAGGGCACGACAAGAAGCGTCACAGAAATACAAACAGCTTATGAACGAACAAGTCTGTTTTATAGTTGTTTCTGTGCGTCCTTTCAGAAGAAAACAACAACAACAAGGACGGAGATGACTACAGAAAATGTTTAACTGCCCTAAAATGTAGTGACGATTGCCCCTTTGCTTATGTTGCTGTCTCTTTAAGACCTGCTCTCTGAACAGTTGCACAGAAAGGGAGTGACCTCTGGGCTTTGACAGCTCCCCTAATAACTAGCAGAACCCTGGCTCCTCCTGTCTTCTTTGATTGGACAGCGGGCCGGTATCCACTTTCCCGATTGGCCAACCGCTTCCCCTGAGCGAACCTTTAGAACTCTGAGACACAATATTCTGTTACATTGTAGCAAAATGGCGACTGTCATTCACAACCCCCTGAAAGCGTAAGTAGGAATCAAAAATGTACATATTCCGCGTGGTTTAAATATGAAAAAGGGCGCCTTTCCGATGCTTGTTGCCAGACTGAAGCTGGTGTGTCTTCAGGCTCCCAGCTGATCTCGTCTCCCTCTTTCTTTCTTTTCTTTCCAATATCCTCAGTATTATTATTATTATTTGTGCAACACACACAAATCTCTCGCTCGGAAATTAATAAGAAATATATATATATTTGCCTTCTACTTTATTTATCGGTGGTGACGGAAAAACCCCTCAGAAGAGTTCGGAGCTTTAAGCGCTTGCAGCCCCTTCCCCTCCCCGGGATTCTTGGCTGCTGGAATTGGCCAGGGTTTATTTTTACGGATTCCGGAGTGGGTGATTGTGTTTGACAGAGTCCTGTGCGTGGCGTCCGGCTTGGCTTCCAGCGCCGTCCAGCAGAGAACGATCGATTGTGGAAACTGGGTGCATAATGGTTGTCTTGGCATGTAATCGGACTGCAGTTTTAGAGAGTTTTTGCTTTTGCAAACGCTCCAGTAGTTGGAAAGGGTTTGACGCGCGAGAGGGAAGGAGTTTGGTTTGGTTTGGTTTTGGTTTTTCCAGGCTTCTGTTGGCACCCTTTCTATATGGGCAAAAAAAGAAAAAAGAAAAGAAAAGAAAAAAGAAAGAAAGAAAGGGGGAGGGCAGCCCGACCGGATCGAGGATTTATTGGGTAGGAAAGGGAGCGAGAGAGTGAATTGTGGTCCGAGATGAAGAACTCCGGTTCGTGGATGGGTGGCTTTCCAATAAAGCGCAGGAAGTCCGGCGCTCTGTTTTGCATATCGTTCGCTTTTCGCTTTTTTTTGAGTAGTAGGCGATCCCACCCTAGTCAGGCTGGTAGGAGAGCGGTCCCGAGATGGACAGAGTCGATAAGACTATCTCTAGACATCCCGAGGATGCAAGCGAAAGCAAACTCTGGCTTCTCGCCAGA
>JANHGC010003385.1:59119-69429 GCA_027560395.1 Boaedon fuliginosus
GCCTCGAGTTCCCCCGAAAGGGGTGAAGAGAGGCGGGATATAAATCTAATAAATAAATAAATAAATAAATAAAATAATTAATTCTTACACACTTATTTTGAAACATTTTGTGATGGAACATTTTACACACTTGGGAGTCCAAGCCAAGCCAAACCCGCTCAAGCATATTCTAACTAGGCCTTTTCCTTAGAGGTTCTACTAATGTTTTCACAATAATAGTAATAAAGCTTACCAGTACTTTTATTTTTGAAAAATTAAAAATAGCCTATAAAATATTTACCAAATTGCTGGCAAAAAAAGAAACCCTGTAACCTATATTCCAGAAAACATCTAAATGTTTGAACAACCGACAAGTATTTTACATTTATTTAAAAGCATTTTAATACATTAAGTAATTTATAAACAGATTTATTTAAGTAACCTTAGGTAGCCCTATGCTTATGCCCCAATTTAAACTACTGCTCTAGGGTAGGGATTAATTTGAATCCTTTTAAATATTGTAAAATATTCTTAGTTGCTGGTGTCCCCAGTTAAACAGAATTATGCCAAAATGACCCAGGTGCCTGTTCTGATGACTCACAGCATTTGTGTGATGTGATTACAAACATGTAATTTACTTCTTCCCATTTGTTTCCTATGGATGCCCACATTCTTAATTATCATTTGTAACATTATATGTATTGCCTTCAAAACAGTATAATCATCTTAAGGTAGTTCAAGCAGCTAAACAAACTGTACATAGTTTGAATATATATGAAATTTCTAAAATGAAAACTAATGTATCATACAAAATACTGAATAACCTCAGTTAAAATCTATAATCAGAGCCATCAACTACAATTCTTCATGTAAAATTCCAGATTCAACCACTACAAATACTTCAAGAATTACTTTCATGTGCACTACAAGCATGCAATTTTAAGCTATTGCTAAGTGGTTTCTAAGATATCTACAAAACTCTTACTCTCAGTGCAAACTGAAATTATTTTATTGAATGGACTTAAGAAGTTTTCAGTACATTATTTAGGATCAGATCTCAAAGATTTCAATAGGATTTGCTTCTGAATAGGTAAACACAGGATTCTACATGGAATCTTTGTGTCCAGAACATTTGCAGTGTTATGTATTGGAGGGGGGCTATCAATGAAATCAAAATAACAGGTACAAAAGTGCAGTTGAATCCCCACCCCTTGCACACATGAAATGCATTAAGCGGCAAAGCTTTGATTGCCACATTGTCTCCACTATTTTTATATTACTGATCCCCCTCTGGATGCTTGTTTTTGCGCCTTGGAATCAACTGCCTGTGGAGATTAGAACCATCCCTAATCTGCTGGCCTTCCGCAGAGCCACTAAGACCTGGCTGTCAGTGGGCCTGAAACTGATGCTCCCTCACCTTTTTCTTGGAAGTGTATTGATTGGTGTGTGATTGGGTTTTTAGAAATTTTAAAGATTGTATATCATGGTATTGTATTTTAACTGTTGTAAGCCTCCTCGAGTTGCTTTTGACCGGGAAAGAGAGGCGGGGTATAAATCTAATTAAATAAATAAATAAATAAATAAATAAATAAATAAATAAATAAAAATAGGTGACCTTACTTGGCAGGGTGGGCTGCTCCATGTTGGGCCCGTTGCCACTGGGGCAAATCTGGAATGTATATGTATAAAACATCGCACCTCAGAGGTTTGAATATGGTGCCTCAGTCAGTTTGAAAACTGCATGTGCTCAGTAGAAGTAGGGGGCAAAGAGGACACTGAAGAGTGTCCTCTTTGTCCCCCCCCAAAAATTAGGGGAAAAACTCCTGCTACGCTTTGCTAACCTTGACAGTGCTTTTCTTACTACGCTTTGTTACCTATCTGCCAAGTTTAAGGTAAATTGGTGGAGAAATGCAAGTTTGTATAGAGCACATACAAACAAACACCTCTCTTTTATAGATATAAGATGTGTTTTTTACTTAAAAAAACCTCTCATAGTAAACAAACTAAAAATTGTTTACTGAAGAATAAACAAACCAACAGGGGCTATACATGAACATAATGCAGTAGAAGAGCTAAAGCACAGAATTTTAAGCTTGAAACTAGCAAACTGTTGGCAAAATTTTTAAGTCTTGGGCTACTCCTCTCCCTTGCCATAAAGTACCTTAAATCGTTTGATTTAACCTATTCTTTTTGCTTAACTTCATTGTGAATGCAATATATTCATGATGCATAAATATAGCCCCTGTACATGGATAGGAATTGTCTTCTGTGCATATAATAGTTTGGCAAAGTTCTATTTACCCTAGTGTTACTGATATCTAACTCTGAAATCATAAGGTTAGTTAGCATTTTCTATTCTGCTATATTTTTTATACTGGGAAAGGAGAGGAAGTGGAAGATTACATACTTGCTGCAGGATATCTGTTAACATTGTACAAATGGAAAGACAAAACTCTAAAATGTAATGTCTTTGTCTCAAGTCTTGTGGCTCTCCCTCTCTAATTTTGCTGTGAAGTAAGTGGACAAACTATCCAGGCCTCTTTATATGCTCAATATATGTGCACATAAAAAAAAAACAGGATGAGTTTTGTGGCACAGCTGCAGCTGCCATTTTGCCTTTTCCGACCACACCCTGTGGACACTCCTGAAACACAATCAAGAAAACTTTCTCTTACACAGCTGGATTCCATTCTTATTTGCAGACTTCATATTATGTGGCTGGTCTTATCATTGGAGCAAAGCCAACTTTACCAAAGGCAAAACTATTGTAAAAAAAAAAGTGTGGTAGTGCTATTTTGAGAAAAAACAAACAAACCAGTGTCTGTCTGTTTATCTGACCCTCTGCCTCTCCCTTGGGGCCCCTCACTCATAGCACCTTGGGCAAGAAAAGGCTCACTATCCCATTTGTAATAGCTGGATGTTGAAATTGTACAGGAAGGATTATTAGTATGCAGCCTAAGTGGACTTGGGGCTGTACAATTATTTGTCAGTTCCTTGCTACCTAACAAAATACTAATATACTCTCATTTGTTCTTCAGGGATGATGGAAACATGGAGTTTAGCAAGTGCAATGAAAGAGAGGAAATATACTTGATCCTCTATGTCATGGACAGTAATTTTACGCATTTAGCCCCATTTCTGAGACATTATCTGTTCAATTACAATAGTAATAGTATGAAGGAACTTTGGGACAGTGAAGTGATAGAACACAGGGAATGGTAAAATAGGGAAGTTATTTTTCTAATGTATGGCTATGTCTTGAAAGTTTTACCATTCTGGTCAGGGTTCATATTGCATCAGGTGTAAATCCAGCATAATGTGCCCGGATACATGTGAACACGCACTTTAACCTTACTCAGCTTTGAGAATCAATATTTTCCTTTACCCCAATATGCTCTTTTAAAAGATCTAAGAGCTGAGTGATTAAGCACACTCAGAGATAAAGCCTTAAGACAGTGCTGTACCCTATATTTGAAAAGAACAAAGGCAGCTTGTGTTTCCAGAGATGCTAACATTTAATACTTGTTCTTAATATAGAATAAGTTTTGTAGATGACAGAGTACACCAGGAACGGAAGTCATATTATGACAAACGTAACCTCTCAATTTCCGCTGGAACTGTGCTTCTCTTTTTGTAGAGGTTTTTTTCATTAAAGAGTTGATTCTTAATTCCGTTTCCCATTCTTCCAGATTTAGTTAAATTTGTATTTTTTTTTCCTTTGCAAGCTTGTATTATGTACTTGTGCCAAGCATATGTTTTCCATCTCCCAAAATGATAGTTATAATAATTCTGTTGTACTAAATGTACAGTTTGCATTTCATAAAAATACAATAACAAGGAAAGGACTGGAACTAAAACTGCTATTATGGGCATGTCTACAGTGCAGCCAGAATGGAAAAACTGTGAATTGATAGAATTCTCTCATTCCGAAAGGACCTCATAGAGTTAGAACAAAGGTACTGAACTGGATATTCAAATTTATCAGTAGTTTATACTTTTAATCTAACAAAGGGAAAATTACATGTTTGTTAAACCATAGTTTATGGGAGAATAAAATATAGACTTACAAAATTATTTTTATATGATGTAGATTAATAAGCCTATAAAATAGTATTCAAACATAGTATCATTGTTTGTATCCACTTTTTGAAATTGACTAGAAATAGATTCAGGAGAATCAAAGTATTTCTATAATCCTTTTGGTAAATACATCTCTTAAGCACTGAAATAGGATTACAGTGTATTATTTAGAATACCTCTCATCCATCCTATGAGGAAGGCTATTTAACTGTTTCCTTCAATGGGTGAGAGAACAGATGAAAATGTTCTGCTAAGCATGGATGCCCAAACTAAAGCTATTTAAATCCAGATAAATTTTAAGTAATTAAATAACAACAAATATTACTGCTTTTCTCAAATGATTTCTTTAACTTTTCTGCCGTCTTATACTAATTCCCTGATATGTGTGGGGGCACTATTTGTGATTAACCTAAGACGTGAACAGGGGATCTTCGCTCACAGCTGTTATTTTGAAATATTCTGGTTTTCTTGCTACTATTTTAGGCACAAAAGTGCAGACCAGACAGGCATGAATGCTAACCTTCTGTTGCCAAGACAGCCTTAGATGTCCTCCTCCTCCTCTGTGTTTGTCCTCCACCCACAAGTTTTCTGTCCCTTGTTGTTTACAGGAGCTTCGGTACACTTTTGATTTTACAATTTATATGGTGGGAGGAAGACCTGATTCATGATTCCTATTGGCTTTCTGATCACATTGACCTAGGAAAACCCTTCCAAAGTTCTTATCTTAGGCAAAATTTTGCCAAATTAGTGCAATGTACTCCCAATGAAACCATGCCAGAAAAGCTTATCTGCACTGAAGACCTGACTCTTCCGGCAAGTGGGCTTAAATTGACCCACCAAAAACTGTAGTAAAATTAAGAGGTTTTAAATTGTTTTTAGAATGCTTTAACTTTAGCTCTTGGGCTGAAATCATGGGCAGAATTTTGAAAGGGTTAGATTTGAGATTTCATGTGTCATATTTTTCCAGGTCCTCTCAGCTGTTCCTAGGTCAGTCTTCCCCAGGATGATTTCCTGATGCCTAAAAAGCCTTGATGTTTTGAACTGTTGTTCTAGATGATCATGGCTCTTTCTTGGTTAATTACACATTATTATGTCTTAAAAAAGTAGTAATCTATCCACAATCCAGGTGCCTCTCTCTTTGGTCCAGGTATCCAACAGGCTAACTTTCCATCTGGCCACTGTAGTCATTAGGCTGTATTATCTGGGTTAGGGTAAAGGGGATCGGTACATTCCCCTCCCTGACTTAGTGGATTAAGTTGCATAAGATTCAGCTTCTCCTTCCCCTGGAAATCTGTGGGCTCATTTGGATTTGAGTTAGCTTGTTTATTTTGAATTTCTGGTCTTCTGTTTCAAAGCTTGATTGGCATTTTCTGTTGTTATTTGTAGTATGTTTTTCTCAGACTGTCCCTCTGGTAAAGTGTGATAACCTCTACTCTGGAGCACTGCTGGTTTATTAGACCCATCACTCATGGGTCAATTTCAGTTTGTAGTATGTTTTGTCATTTTTATTTATTTATTAGCATAAGTGCTATACTGGGACATATCTGCAAGGAGCCTGCATGCCAATGCCTTCGTGGTGCTTGGAATGGAGGCTCTGCTCCTTTTTACATGGCAAAATTGTTTTCAAGCAATTACCTTTCTAGTTAAAAAGATATCCTGAATTCTTCTTCTCGTAATTGGCAGGATAAAAGGCCAGACAGAGGAAACAGTAGAGTCGAAAACATTTAATCCGCTGTGCACGCAGTTTCATGATGCGATTAGTGAGGATTCAAGCATCTATTATGAACTCTATAAAAAAATATTGTGGCAAATATTTTTCTTTCTTAATTCTGCCTCCCAGTCTACTACTATTATTAGCAGTATTCCTAATAGTACTTCTCCTCTATTCCCCTATTGGGGAAATGCTTTGTAACTCTTGATTTCATCCCATATCATTAAAGAGAAGACAAATTAATGTGCCTGATAAACAAAGGAGGAGAGAAAATCTTTCTTGGTTAAGTCAGTAACCATGCTAGGAGAATTGATGGGAAGTCCAAACATCTGAGGAATGCTAAGATGCTGACCCTTGAATAATGAATATTATCGTCGTGAAATATGATAACTTATTTCTGAACAATGCAATACATATATTAAATTGGAGTTAATGTCTTCTGGCTGACAGCTTTCTCTGCTTGTGATCTGAATCTGGCACTGTAAATTAAAAGTGCAGGAGGCCTGCAACCTGGTGGACTTTGAAGTGTTTGTTAGCTTGCCCAAAGCAAAATCGTTTTCCTGGCAAGGCAGAATAAACCCTATTCCATCAAAACAGGATTAAATCTCTTCCCACTCTCTTCCAGCCTACCCTGGAGCCTTTAAAACTCAGGCTGTCTTAACAAAGCAACCAAGAATGCTGCTGATACCTACTAGAATGCAACACTGGCAACGTAATCCTTGCCTGCCCTAATAATGGACGCAGGATCATTTGGGAAGTGGAGCTATGGAGACAATCAAAATACACTGCACCTACGTGGTCCCATATACAAGTGTAGCTGTGAATATGTCTTCAGAAATACCCTGTTTCTCAGAAAACACGACCCACCCCTATAATAAGCCCAACCCTAATTTTTTTGGAGTGGGCCTAATATTACCCCTACCTCAAAAATAAGCCCAGTGATTTTTGCAGCTCTTATATGCCCAGGATGCCTGCAGGACCCCTGGCTCCTGAATCCTGAATTGTTGCCTCGAGTTCCCCATCGGGTGAAGAGAGGCGGGGTATAAATCGAATAAAATAAATAAATAAATAAATAAATCCGACGGTGCATTCCTCTCCTCCCTTAAAAAAAGTAAGACCCTCCTCGAAAATAAGCCCAAGTACTTATTTCAAGTCTAAAAGAAAATAAGACTCGGTCTTATTGTCAGAGAAACATGGGTAGTATGAACTTGACAGGAGAGATGAACTGAAAGATCAGAAGTTAGGATCAAAGGGTATGAAAAATGTACAGTGTAGCTGTCCCAAAGATTTATTTATTTGATTTATATCCCGCCTCTCTTCCCCCAATGGGGAACTCGAGGCGGCGTACAGCATATCAAAAATGTGCCCTATAAATAAAATACACATACATTCATTCAATCTTCCACACAAACAAACTAGGGAGGGGGAGAATGGTCTTAACTCCAAGCCTTCCACCATAGCCAGGTCTTAGTGGCCTTGCGGAAGGCGGGCAAATTTGTTCTAGGGTGATGATTATTATTTATAATTTATTTCTTAGGTTGATGACTTGCCTTTCCTTCAGAAATCCAAGACAACTTCCAATTGATTGATTGATTGTTTGATTGATTGATTAACTTTATATCCTACCCATCTCATGGTCAATGTCTCTGAGTCCCGGAGGCAGTTTGCAATTATGTAAAATGCATTCTGGCAACTCCTGCGACGTAGCTGAAACCAATTGTATCAGTCTTGCCATTCCATTGGATTATTTCAGTGACATGGAGGTGAGGGATTTGCTGCTTGGGTATAAAACTACCCAGGCCATTGTGCTCTGGAGAGGATACTCCAGCTTCGCATGGATCTCCATTCGTAGCACAATATCATAGTCCTTTGAGACTGAAGGATGCCAAAGAAATAGATGTCGATGCCAATGTCATGTTAATGTCATGCCAATGCCACATTAATGTCAAGTCAATGTTGGTGTCAATGTCTTGTCAATGTCAATGTCAAGGTTTTGGAGGAACACTCCTCCTTCCTTTCCTTCCTTCCTCCATAACAATCCAGGGAATTAGGGACTGCCTCCAAGTCACACTTTTCCATGGCAGAGGGTGGACTGGCTTGATTTTGGGATTCCTTCCTCTTGATTCAGTATTGCAACCATTACAGCAGTTCTATATTTTATTGATTAATTGATTGTTCCCTAAAAAAGATTCTTGTTGACGAATCTGGCAATACTTATCAGTGCAACTAAGGAGACCAGACCAGGAAACCAACTCCTCAGGAAGGCTAAAATGACTTTAATTGATTAATAAAAAGCAAACAAAAAACCCCCCTCAGAATAACAGAATCTTGCAAATTTGTCTTGCAAATTTGTTTGTGCTGAATCGCCACCTTATTTTTCTTACAGTTCAGTGAACAGAGAAGAGTCTATTGAAGCTAGTTTTGAATGTTTGTACTTAAAAAAATGCTTTTGTGGGGTCCTTGATGCTCTCTGAACTCGGTTGTTTTCTTGCAGACATTTCATTACCAAACTAGGGAACATCATCAGTGCTAGAAGCGAGTGGGCTTTGTTGCCTGTTTATATGCAAGTGGCTTTTCCTATCGGTCTTGGTGGGAGTGTTCTTGGTAGTTCAATGAGCGCATGGAAGAACAACAAACATAATTAGGGGACTGGAAGTTAAATCATGTGATGAACAGGAATTGGGTTTCATCTAGTCTGACGAAGAGAAGGACTCGGGATGACATGATAGCAGCCTTCCAATTTTTGAGGGGCTGTCACAGAGAAGAGTGGGTCAACCTCTTCTCCAAAGCACCAGAGGGCAGGATAAGAAGCAATGAATGGACACCTATAAAGGATTGATCCAACCTGGAACTAAGGAGAAATTTTGTTAACAGTGAGAACTATTAATCCATAGAACAGCTTGCCTCTAGAGGTTGTGGATGCGCCATCACTGGAGGTCTTTAAGAAGAGTCTGGACATCCATTTGTCTGGAATGGTATAGAAACTCCTGCTTGAGCAGGGGGTTGGACTAGAAGACCTCCAAGGTCCTTTCCATCCTGGTTATTCTAAATCTGGCTATTTCCCCCATTTTTCTCCATTTTCTGGACATCTTGTTAGCTCTAAGCTTGCATGTTTCTCTGATTAGGAATAAAACAAAAATGAAATTAGTCTAAATTATTTCCACATAACCTCATCAAAGAGGCTTATCCGCCAGCTGTCAAGAACAAAAGTTTCCAGTCTCACTAAGGATGAATATTGTAGATGAGGCTATCAGATTTCTCTGCAATGCTTTGTCTACATTATCCTTAAGAAAATGCATTTTGGAGGGGAATGGCGCAAAGTAATCTGGACAATGTCTTCTGTTTATAGAGCATTATATCCTGCAGAGAATAAGCGGGACTGGAAAGATACACATATTATATTTCTTCTCATTTGTCAGATTTCCTTTATATTTGGACAGTTTTTAAAAGTTACATTTGAAAATCGCATTATTTTTTTTTAAAAAGTGATGCCCACATTGCTCAAGGGCAACAGAGTTAAGAATCAAGGAGATATATCACATTTTCCCTCAGGAGATCCTTTACAAAATGGTTATTAGCACTAGTAATAGCACTTAGACTTATATACCGCTTCAAAGTGCTTTACAGCCCTCCCTAAGCGGTTTACAGAGTCAGCCTATAGCCCCCAACAATCTGGGTACTCATTTTACCCACCTCGGAAGGATGGAAGGCTGAGTCAACCTTGAACTGGTGAAGATCGAACTCCTGGCAGTAGGCAGAGTCAGCCTGCTATATTGCATTCTAACCACCGCAACACTATGGCTCCTATTAGATGCAAAGATTTTGTTCTTCACCTGTTAATCAAAGATGTCCTGGCATTGGGGAATCCAGATAAAATCCTAATATATAGAGTTTCCAATAATATTAGCAAAATACAGTAGAGAGCCTACTACAAGATTATAAAGTCAAGCAAAAGGTCAAATAACAATGAAGGAAGTCAATACAGTTCTAGGCTGCATTAACAGAGGGACAGAATCAAGAAGTTTAGTACCACCAAAAACTGCCTTGGTAAGACCAGATGTGGGATACTGGATCCAGTTTTGGTCACCAAGACAGAAAAAAAGATGTTGAGATTCTAGAAATAGTGCAAAGAAGAGCCACGGAGATGATTGGGGGGCTGGAGGCTAAAACACACGAAGAAGGATTTCAGGAATTGGATGTGTCTAGTTTAGTGAAAAGAAGGATTGGAAGTGACCCGATAGCAGTGTTCTAGTAGTTGTCGGGCTGCCACAAAGAAGAGGAGGTCAACCTATTCTCCAAAGCACCAGAAGACAAGACAAAAACCAATGGATGGAAACTGATCAAGGAGATAAGCAACCTAAAACTAAGGAGAAATTTGCTAACAGTGAAAACAATTAACCAGTGGAATGGCTTGCCTTCAGAAGTTATGGATGCTCCATCACTGGAGGTTTTTAGGAGGAAATTGGAGAGCCATTTGCCTGAAATGGTATAGGGTCTCCTGCTTGAGCAGGGGGTTGGACTACAAGACCACCTCCAAGAT